>VWYO01003921.1:54291-68891 GCA_013400275.1 Rhadina sibilatrix
TTTTTTTTTTTTTTTTTTAACTTGGCACTGCTGGAAATGCCTTTCATAGTTTCCAGTCTATCTTTAGTCTCAGCTTAGGCCTTTCACTGTGTGCTACTTGGGGAGAAGGCAACCTCGTTTTCTTGTTTCTGCTTTTGCAAGTACAAAGGATCTCAGCCTGTCACCTGTTCATACATCCATTTTGTAACATGTAGTAACACAAATTCAGCAAAACAAGAATTGAGCTTAAAAGCACATAATAGGGGTTTCTGGTGGTTTGAACCAAGCAGTGGTTTGAAACAAGCAGTGGTGAAATTTGCTTTTCTTTTAAGTCTCTTAGCTAAAATAAAGCCAGCATTGTTTATAAGAAGAGAATCCTGTTACTCAGAAGCCTCTATAAAATTCTGTTATGAAAAGCTCACAGGGGTAAATTGCTGTTAGTGGTTGTAAGAGGTGAGAGTTTCAGCTGTGGAGTCTATTTATTGCACAGCAATGGAGTTTGAGTAGCATGTAATGATGAACCATAAAGAATATCAGGCTGGTATTTTTCCTTCTCTCTACCAGCAGGTGAGATTTCATATACTTTCCGTTTTTGATAAATGCTGAGATTACTCTTCAGTGCCATTCATGAAGGTAATTTACACAGGTTATGTTGCTTATAGTAATTTTTGGGGTAATACTGAAGTTTTTTGCTTCTGTTTACTAAACATTTCAGTGTTGCCAGTAAGTCTGTATATAAGAACACTTTGTTCTACTTGATCTCTCATTCCTATATATCCCATCTACTTATATATTTTGGTTATCATTTGAGTAGATGTGGTTGTGTTTCTTCCTGTGCATCAGAATGCTGACTCTGCACCAGGTTCAGTGTAAAGAGAGTTTTAATGCTGATTTTAGTAAACGAGGTTTAATGTCTGATCTCTTTTTTTATTGTTTATCCCACCTAATAGTCTATAGTAAAAAGATGCCACAGAAATCAAGGATGTTCTCCTCTGTGACATTGTTTTGGTCCTGAAGAGAGAAAGAATGTACAGGAAACTAAACATTATGTTCTTCATTTGCTCAGGTTAAATACTAGCTCTACTGCACCAAATTTTTTTTTTTTTTTTAATGGCATTTAGATTGAATTCCAGGAATTTCCTGTTCCTTCTTTGACCCAAGTCTTAGAAGGAAGACAAAGGAGGATGGAAATAAAAAAGTACCCAGCTATGCCAGCATCATCAAAATACAGATTTGCTTCAGCTAGCTATCTCCAGTAGCTCTTTCTCAGGCCTGTGGGAACCGTGGTTCCTTTACATTCCCCTTGTGAGCACATCTTTCAGGACTCTCCCTGTAGCATTTGCTGCACAGGAAAACCCTATGGCCTGTTACCACCTCCATTATCATTTCCTGCTCAAATGATATTGTCAAGGGGAGACCCAAAGTAGTCAAACCTGTTCCTTTGCTCATGTCATTTACTTTTGATACAGCCCCTCAGCATTTGTGTGAGAGCTATTGTGAAAGACATGCTCCAGTGAATGACTCCTGCAGAGCATAGAGCAAGAGGTAAATTTTAACACTTGCACATATACTCTTCCTTTCCCATACAGTGGCACAGGCAGCATCTGCCCTTCTGAGGCTGAACTGAATTATTGTGCCTACTCTACTGTATACTATGGATCATATTCCAAACATCCCTTTCTGTTGTACTTCTGTTCCCTATTTGCAGTTTGAGAGTGGGTTTGGGTTGTTTTGGTGATTATTATTATTATTATTATTATCATTAATATGGCTCCTATAGCTACAGTTTTAAAGGAAGCCTCACCACATCTACTATATGTAGCATGTGAACAAACCATAAACAAGTAGATGTTTAATGATAATTATTTCATTTGTCTGTAGTAGAACTTAACAATTATTGTGATTATGTTATTAAATGGAACTCTTCAGTCAGCTCATAGTAAGTAATATGATTTAGGTATTCTGTAAAGTATCAGAAAAAAACACAGCATACCTTCCATGTGTACACAACTCTAGTTTGGTGATTAGTTCTCTTGGGATTACTACTGGCTGGAGCAGTGTACTGTAATTACATAACTAAATTATAACCAATCTGAAAAATGTAATACTGAATTATCTTAAAATACTATAAACCAAAACCAATCATGCTGAGAAACTAATAGGCCAAACCAAAAATGATAATCTGCTACTAATTACGATGACATGAAGACAGGCAATTAAAAACTAATCACTTGCTGACTTTTTCATTTTTAAAAAAGGTTTTGATGCAGTTCTTTAAAACTGATTTTGTTTTGAATGTTTGCTGACATTTTGTTAAAATCTAGTGTTAAAGAAGGCAATTTAAAAGTTTAAATCTGGCACACCCTGATACTTTGTTTATTTCATACTAAATTAAATTGCACATGCAGTATACAACTGTTATGAGACAGAAGCTTTGCTAGTGAGTTGGCCCATATGTTGAATTTACTCACTTATTTAAAGTGATAGATTAAGTCTAGAATTCTTTTTGCCAACTTTGCTCAGAACAGTAGTTATTTGAAAACTTGGCAGTAGAACCATAGGTAAATTATTGGCAAGATATTCTTCAAAAAGCAATATAGGAGTATAATAAAAGGGGGTATTGCTTGCTTTAGGAATTAAGTCTTAATTCTCTGCTAGTTTATATTGTTTCATTCAACTTGTTACTCTTAGTGACATTAGTTATAATTTTCTATAAACAATTTGAATGAATTTATTGTGACAGATGGTCAGATTGTCCAATAGGTGTTTTTACATGATGATTAAATGTTGCTGACATGGTGAATGGCATTTCATAACTTTTATCTTTTAGAGGCATATGGAGTTTTTTATTCTATTCAGTTTCATGTGAATAAATAAAATAAAATATAGGAAACTTATTTCTTCAGGTGCTCGGGCTATTTTAATTGCCACACACCTAAAATTTTCAGGGCTATCCTCAAATATTGGTACAGATACACACTGTTGTGTGTCTGTTTCCCATTGACCAAAATTAGTGTAAGCCAGTTGTTTTCTGGCCTGCACATACAAAGAACTCAAATTTAACCCAGAAATGATAGAAGCTTTATTTTTTTGTCGTGCATAGATTCCAAGATAACTATATTTACAGAGTTTGAACACATTCTTGGCATTTTTGAAAATCAATATTCATTTCTATTTCGTAATCATAAAAAGACAGCCAAAGTAGCATGTGTTGACTACAACTCAAAAGTCACAAAACTAGCAGTTAGAAAAGAGGCTAAAAATGAAGAAATCAGAAAATAAGAATTTAAAAAATGTAATTTTCCTTTACTCTTTTAAAATAGAGAAATGAAATGTATTTCATCAATTTCTGTTAATGTAGGATAAATTTGTATGTGCAAGTATAAATATATATATATTCAAAGATAATATAAGCAAAATGCATTCTTAAATTCAAAAAGCTTTGTTGGGGTCTTTGGAATTTTCAGTACATAAGGCTAAACGCTTGAGCTGTGTGTTGCAAGATGGTACAATCTGGCTAAGGGAAACATATTAAACCACTACAGCATAAAAAATTCATTTACTGTAAGCATAATTTCAAAGCATTTGTTTTGAAATCCGTATATTCTGCCAAAGCCAGTTAAAGCAGTGAACTCTGCCCTTCAACAGTCAAGTAAATAACAGTAATGATAATGATAATGGTGTTTTAGCATCTGTTCTTAGGCACTGCATCAAAGAATAATAGAATCATTTAGGTTGGAAAAGACCTCTAAGATCATTGGCTCCAAACACTAATCCAGCGCTGCCAAGTCCATCACCAAACCATGTCCCAAAGTGCCACATCCACACATCTTTTAAATACCTCCAGGGATGGTGGCTCAACCCCTTCACTGGCATCTTGTTCAGCTATTTAAGCACATTTTCAGAGAAGAAAAATATGTCTAAATACCTGATCTGCACAGTTGTGAGGCTGTCTATTGGAGAAAAATAATTTGGGGAACAGAAATGATGCAATCATACCATCATTGAGATTGAATGGCACCACTGAAGGTCATCTGGATGCACTTTTTTATATTGATTTGACTTTGAGAAGTAAGGATTTTTCTTGAAATTAAATCAGTCTCAAAGGGTAGCTATTTTACACTTAGCTGTTTTATGTTTATAGTGAGACAATAGTAGACAGGTAATATTGAAATATGCACTAAAGCAGTTGGACTGTTATGGATTCAGTATCAGTCAGTGAGAGGAAATCAGGCTTGCTGTAGATATTTTACCCTTAGGTGCACTACAGACAAAAAATAAATGAAAATAATCTTAACTTGGTCTTGAGTGAAAGACTGAAAGAAGTGATGAAAGCATATTATTAGCATATTTGCTGCCTTTATGAAGAAGAAAAAACATTAGGTTTTTAATATTTGAACTATATCTATCAGAGCCTCAGATGCATGTTCTCAGGTAAATACAGCTTTGCTAGAAGACATTGTTTTGTTAAAATATACTATCCAGATGTGGATTTTATTTTGAAAAGGAGAAGGTAGATAGTGGCCTGCTTTCTGGTCAAAGATTTGCTTATTCACGTCCTTACTGTGTTTGTCATGAAAAATTCTTGCTCAGCAGGATCTTAATCCTTGTGTATTCATTTTGCCTTAAACAGACATATAGTCTGACTGGGGAGGGAGGGGAAAAAAAAAAGTGAAAGTTTAATTACTTCTTTCTTAGGTAAAAATGCATAGATATATAGTGTAATCAAAGCCAGTTAATGCTGCTGCCACTTAATTCAACTGTTGAGAGAGATGCTACGAAAGTTATGTTAGGGAATCCCTGCATTGCAGGTAGTTCAGGGTGCAGCTGCAGGTTGAGCCCTGGGTGAGGAGAGCCCGAGGCAAGAGGCTGTGACCTGGCACTGACCCTTGGAAAAAATGGCCCAGGGATCTGTGGCCCAGCTGTGTGACCCGACACTCAGAGACACAGCAGGAGCTGGGGACCCCAGAATTTGGCACATTCAGAGGGTATAAAAGCCCAGGAGTTTCTTAGTTCAGGGTCCCTTCTCTGAGGCACCAGCACCAGCTGTATTTTTTCATTTAGTCATTGAACCAAGATTAAATTATTTTAGGAATTGGGATGACTGGGCCTGTCCTATGGGATATCTGGGGCTGAGGCTGTAGGAAATGTGGTCTGACTGTAGATGTGGGGTGTGTAGCAATGAGGTGGCCTCGATCTCCACTCAGCTGGGTGCAAGAGTGACTTCCAGAGTAGATCCTGAGTGGCTGGACAGAGAAGTGTGCTTAATAATTAGGAATTTACAGAAATACGTCTGCTTCCATAAAAAAGAGTTACATGCTATATTAGAGCCATGCCCTTTATTTTGGAGTTTGGAAAAGATGGGACAGTTTTTGGGTTTCAGTGGAATATGGTGACAGTATTGTCATCCTACTGTGGCCTCGTAAGAAAGATGCTTGGGAAAAAAGTGGGGTTTGAGTTTTTCCCTGTTTTATTTTGGTTCCTGCAACCAACTGAAGGAAGTTTTGTACCTCATACAATAATTGGAGCTGCCTTCTTGCCCAGTATTTAGAATATTCCTATAGGCTGTGCAAAAAAACTAATTGGCTAATATAGGACTTTGGATTCTGCTGCAGTGCCTGTGTGCCTGTTAGGAATATTTTTTTTCCTTCATAAACACCAGGTGTTGGTGTAATTATGCTCCTGCTGAAGCAACTGAGCAACTGGTTAACTGAGCCATCAACTTTGGGAAATTTAACACTGTTGAAAATTCCTGTCCTATGATACTGTTGATATTGCATTAAGTAACATTTAAAGGTAAATTTATTAATCCAAATATGCCACCAGTTTTCTGTTTTCAAAATATGTGAAAATATATGAAAAGAAAGGAGGAATTTGTCAGTGTTTGTTAACTTACTTGTACATATGTAAACCAAAACATTTTACTTTCCCTGTCTGTTTTGAGGAATTCATTAGTGCTACCACCTATTTCACTGCAGAAGTAACCAAAGTCAATGTGCTTTTCTTATTTATTGCTTCCTACTCCATTTATATTTCTGCTTGATTGTTTTACTCTTTCCAGCCTAAGAAATAATTTTGGCCATTGTCTAAAATGTTCAATATTTCAAAGGCTGTTTAGGGAAAAAAATGCACATCTGCCTAGCATAAATTATTGACACATACAGCTTGATTAGGTGCCAGCAGTGGGGGCATGGAATATTAAACTCTACAGTTTACTTCTTGCCAGTTGCTTAATGGCTCCACACCACTCTGCTCCAAAGGAAAAGATTAGTTATTGTAGTAAATTCCATTCTCCCAAACTTTTCAGTGATTATAAAACTAGTGTAAGCCTATTCTCTGTATTTAAATTTTACTTCTCACAGTCATAAATTTGGTTTATTAATTAATGAACAAAGAATAGTATGTGCCCTAGCGCTTGTGTTAAAAAACCCCAACCAACCAACCAACCAACCAAAAGCAGATTATTATATGGAGCACAGTTAGTATATGCATCTATAGTGACAATCATTTAGCTTGATAAACATGATAAGGCTCTGTTCTAATACTGAGAAGTTAAGATGAATAGTTAAAGCCTTGGTATAGTGTATGGATATTATGAATACTGTGTGGAACAAAGGTTCCTGCATGGGCTATGAAAGGCTAGGTGAAATCTTGTGGTATTCAAAGCAGCCAAAGCACCAAGCAGTTTTAAGAGCTAACCAAACAACATTTAGAGCTAACCAAAAGGAAACACAAAGAAGAAAAAAAAATCCATGTTAAATCCTTATTCAGAGGTGGAGAAAACCTTCTCCCTGTAGTTAAGGTAGCTACCACAAGCTGTCTTTTACAAAATTGAGCATAATTTTTTACTTATTTTGAAAAAAAAAATATATGCTAATTCTGCAGGTGTTGTGATTGAAAAAAAAATTAAGTATGTGCCTTTATAAACTTACTTGCCTGCCATCCTTTATTCAGATGCTCACATAATTTCTTCAGTTAAAGAAAAAAAATATTTAAGAGAAACTGGAAAGCTGGAAAGTGGGGAGGTGGGACACCAAAAGTCACAAGAGGTGATAGATTTTATAATTGCTAAAGTTTGAGGAGGTTGAATAAAGCATCACTAATAGGGTTACAGTTATAGTCTACAAAATGCTTTGACTAGGAAAAAATTGCTAGTGTTTTCTTGCTCTGCAGCTGTCTAATCTTATAATTTGTCTTTGAATTTTCCTGTATGTGACATCAACCCACTTGTCATTGCTACTTCTTTTTGTTGTCATTTGTTTACCTTCTATCAGAAACAGTCTTGAATTTTGCATTGGTTTTAACCCTTTCCTTTTTTTCTTTTCTAACATCATTCTATTCTTCAGCTGGTGGGCAATTAACTTTGATACATAGCTAAGTATGCTCATATTAAATTTTTCTGTATCCTCTGAAGTAGAAAATATTGCCATCCTCAATGATATTTATGCACTTGCTAAGCATCCATGACACTTTTATATGATGCAGCACTTCAAAAGCTTCAGTCATGGAGTCATCTTCTGCCACCTGGCTTCATTTTACTGACTTGATTGGATATAGTGTGATATAATTCCTCAGTCCCAAAAACTGCCTCATCATATAAACATGAATGAAAAAACCCCTAGCTATTGGCATTGTTATTTAACCAAGCAGTTCAAATGATACAGCAGAAACATGCTTGTGCTCATTAATTCAGGTAAACCCTTTGGACTTTAAATGGAGAACCTGGTATTACAGTAGCAGTGGTTTATGAATCACAGCTAGTTCCAAACTAGAGAATCAGTGTCTTACAGTGGGAGTACAAGAAAGGGAGATGTGGCAAAAGCTTTCAGAGCAGCAATCTAATGGTGCCACGGTTACATTTTAAAAGCTTGATACTCTTTGCCGAAGCTCATTATGTTTTAAAAATACCCCAAAGGACTTTGAAGCCACTGGAACCAAATATTTCCCAAAATGTCATTACATGTTGAAATACAAGGTTAATGACTCCCAAGTTCTCAAATGTGTAACTCTGTATCTGTGCTTTTGTTGTTTGATTTTGGTTTGTTTGTTGGTCTATCCTTTACAATTGTTCTGTTCACTTTTAGGGAGTCTCTGTAAGTTTTGAACAGTAGCATAAAATATTGTGCAGGCAAATCTCCAGATGCCCTAGGGTAGCAAAAATTTCCATATTCCTTTGAATTATTTTACATTTCTAATACCTCTATTTGAATTCTCCATTAGATAAAAATGAAACTTCAGCACTGATGCATTAAGACCTTTCACTTTGTAGTTGTGGATGGAAAAAAGCGAAGAAAATACCTGAGAGTATGCTTCCTGTTTTGAAAGTTATACTGTGTATTTTTTGTCTCTCTGGTCCTTTTGTAGCAGTTAAAAACAGAAAAACAAAGCAACCAAAATATAGAAATATATCCTCAAATATAGATGATATTGATGATGATTTATCTTCCATTTTTTCCATTGTTAATTTTTTTCATCTACAGTATCTTATTTTACCTCTCTATTGAACAATTTGTCTTCCTCACCTCTCTTAATGACTTTCTTACTCCCTGGATGGCTTTTGTTTTGTTTTTTTTTGTTTGTTATTTGTTTGGTATTTTGTTGTTGTTTTTTTAATACTTTTCTCTATGACTGTTGAAGAAATGTTTATATAAAAGGTTTATTAGGTCAGTTGGAGAAATTCTCCCAAACTAGGGCTGCAGTTCATAGCAAAGGACCTCAAACTCTCTGTGACTTTGCATGAGGTCTGGAGGCCCCACTTTCTAAAAACCTTTGCTATAAATGCTACCTAATAGAAAAAAATAACCATTAATTTTTTGACAGTAAATCCATATTTTATAAAAATTTTGGTACTGCATATAATGTGTGTGATAGGAATTGTATGTATACAGAGAAAAAACATTAAATTTATAAGAACTGTTAGTAAGGTAAATTTCTTTATGAAAACTTTTTTTTCGTGAACTATTTTTAAGCTAAACAGTGTGGCCATAAGTGATAACAGATATTGCTGATTTGAAATAAAATATCAAATGTTGCTGCAAAGAAAGTGCAAATAGTATTTTATTGTCAGTTTTCTTTCTCTCATCTCATATATCTAATTATGGGTGAAAGAGAAGTCCACTTTTCATGTCAGGTTATTAACTTGACAGTGTCCCCTTAAGTTGTGAGGATGTGCAGAGTAGTTAGGAATGTGAGATACTGTAGGGTACCAAATGTGTGATGTGATGTTGCTAGGCAACTCCCTTATTGTTCTAAACAAACCACATAGAGCTGGCAGCAGCTGTCAAAGCTCTTGGCTCTTGACAGTAACACAGACCTCAAAAGAACTTAGAACAAAGATCTTCCAAAATAAGCTCTAATATATAATGCAATCCCATAGTGCTAGCAAATGTGTGAACCTGTTTGTTAAGTTAGCAGATACAGTTATCTGTTACAATTCTATAACCAAATATTTCATGACAACTATGTAATTTGTTTACATATATTTAAAAAAAAACCAAAACCAACAACAACAAAAACTGGTAGTACATCAATTTGTCTTTTTAAAAGAATGCCTTTCAGAGCTGCCAGTGGCAGCATGTATTCAACAAGCATCATACGTGTGCAGTCAAGAAAGGCAAAATGTTACATAGGGAATAGCCACATGTATATGTCTGTGGACTTTTTCCTTTCCCCTGCTGCTAAGTTTTGGTATATATATATATATATATATATAGGTATATATAATACTTTGGTATATACTTTCTCCAGAAATGGAGATTTTTTTGTCAGTATTAGAGTCCATAAAAATAGATTTAGTTTTAGCACACTAACACCTATCAATATGGCAAAGCTTTTAAAACAGGAACCAGCCCCCAAGATTTCAAAAGAGAGCCCAGATCTGTACTGAAATAACCCAAGATCTATCAAAAATTTTCACTCTAAGAGATAAGTAGGTATATAAACCTACTCTTCCAGTCTCTTGTCTGGAAATACATCTGGAATGTGAAAAATACAGAGTAGCTCCTTACAGGTTTTCTGCTTCCTTCTGACTGCTCTAAAACAAACCAGCTTAAATCCAGCAGTGGGGTGGTGCTGAGCTTCTGCTAATGTTCCTGTCTTAGTGCAGCATCAGAGTTCACATGCAGCATCACACAAGCTTGTCTGGCTGGCTGTTGCATTATTCACACCCCACCAAAGTGCAGGTGAAGTCAGCATCTAAGTGTCTGGGTGTTCTCCTTTCAGATCACTGCTGTGTGAATGATCTCACCATCACACTACTGGCAGCAGCCTTGCTTTATTTCTGCCCCTAATTGTTCAGTTTTCTCTATTCTGGTCAACTAAACACAAACTTGAACGTCTAGCTAGTTAAAGCTATCACAGGAATCTTCTGAGCTCTAGAGATGCTCTCTGTGGCAAAATGAATGTTTAAATATGGAGAACAGCTGTTTTTCAAGTTGCTGCTCACCCTACAAATGACAGACTAGGAGAGATTAAGCCTGACTGCCCTAGACCCTAGAATGTATGCTTTTCTACTTTGTTTGATGTTTTTCTCTCTATTTATCCAGTTAAGATTTTAATTCCACCCTGAAGGGAGAATTTTTTCCAATATAAATTTTGTCAAACCTCAGCCTTTTCTTTTGGAAAATTTCAGAACATGAAAATAGCTCAGTGGTTCAGACTATGAATCTACGTAGCATGATATCCTGATTCTAAGGTGTGCATATACTGATGCCTGAAGAAGAATAAAAAACAGTGTAAAAGGATATAAAACTTCCTCAAGATACTCTCTTGTTCTCTGAATGTATTTTGGTTAACAGGATTTCCTGAGCTTTGTATCATTTAGATATTTAGGTATCTAAATGATCCAAATGTTGATATGGTTCTTATTTAGTAACATTTAAAATTTCACTTTGCACACTCTTCTTCTGAATCCACAAAACTCTCTGCATCCACAATGTCTTCTGGCTAGAGTTACACAATTCAGTGCAGCAGTGTGCAGTGAATCACAGCTTTTTGTTTGTTCCAAGCCTGTATGTCTTAGTTTCACTTGGTCATGCCCAGTGCTCATGTAGACAGAGGCAGTGAATAATAGTCAGCTCTCCATCATGTCTATGCAATTTATGTTTTTGTAGACTTTGAACTCCTCCTTATGATGTTTTCCCTCCCCTCAGACCCCCTTTGGGTTACTAGCTCAGTTTCTGGGGGGCTTTGGGCGAGGGAGACTTCAGGATAGGGATAAGAGATCCAAAAGAGGCTCCTTACCTCAGGATTATTCCAAGGATTTATTCTCGAAGAGTCCCAGAGGCCAAAGAGGCCGACCAAGGAAGAGCATGGATTTATCTGGGTTCTCTGTCCCAGGACCGATAAGCTGGCACTGAGCCAATTGGCCAGAGATAGGGGGGAAGGTAGGGTCAAACTACATGGTTATAGCATTGGGGGTTTGTTGTATCCCCCTAGTGTTTGGTCACTCCCTTGAAACCCCCTCTGAGACTGTACCTCTGGTCTGACCCCACCTGCCCCTTGACTCTGACCTATGGCCTTGAGCCAGGTAACCCCACCCCCCATCCCAAAAGAGATAAAAAGCCCCATCCCTCCATGTGCTTCCTCTTTGGCCCCTGAGATCCCTTCTTGGAATAAACCTTGGAATACGCTCGAGGTAAGGAGCCTCTTTTGGATTTCTTCCCCCTATCTTGAAGATCCCCTTGCCCAAACCTACCCAAATCCTGAGCTAGCCTCTGACCGGGGGGTAGAGGGTAGGGGAACACTTCAGGGGTTCTCTTGGGGTGAACCATCTCCCAGAGGGATACAACGTCCTTACTCAGATTGAACAATCCTGGGCTACTTAGCTGTTCATTTGGAAAGTGTTAGTTATCTTTGCTTGGCTTTTTGCAGTTCTTTTGTGTCCTTTTGGGAATAGGAGAGAAGGATATTCAAGGCGTACAAGAAGGATGTTTTTTACTGTGGTGTAATGTTGATTTGTTTTTTTTTTTTCCATTTTTATTTCAATATACAATATAGAATTTATGCTGCTTTTATTTTTTGACTACTGCCTGGTACTAGTCCACTGTTGATCATGATAAATTGCTCTTTTCCCACCTCAAGCCATTTCATTACAGAAGTAATGTTCAATCCTTCCCCACAGTACAGATTTATCACTTTTCCAGCAACTTTCTCTGACAACAGCCAGTCTAACTGTTCATTTGTTGTTGTTTTGTCCAGTTTCAAAAAGAGTGAAACATTTTTTTTAAAAAATTAAGTATTGATTGAGGGAAGAGGAGGTCATCCAAATGTCTTTATCTCTCAACTGCTATCTATGAAGCAGAGTTTTCCCTTAGCAGGATCAAATAGAGGGCAGCAATTCAACCTGAAGGCTCTGTGGGAATGTTACAGAATATTTGAACATCTGCTTTGAAAACCTACTTGAAAAATAACCATGCACAATAGAGGAGGAACATATGGGCTGCATGCTGAAGACCACTGGTAACACTGCTGGCACAACCAAATGAGTAAAAAATTCATATAGGTTACATGGAGGTTCTCCATTCAATAATAAATGTAATTTTGAATTTTTTAATAGTAGTATAGTTGTTATGAAATCATAGTTAGGCAAATGATCATTATGATGTGGAAGTTGATGGCAATTTAAGTGCCCTGAAAATTAAGCAGAAAATATCCATATACAATATGGATATATTTGGATATTTTCTGTTGTTTATCTTTACCTAATAATTTGGTATTTGCATTTTGTTTCTGCAGGAAGATAATTAAGCAAATAGAAAAACATATGGAAAAAACCCCACAATTTTAATAAAATTACGTAATAAAAAGACGGCAATTACCAGATGCTCTCCCAATGTAAATCAGAGCCTGTTTTTAGGCCTGCTGAAAAACAGAGTTCTGCTTCATCCCTTGATTTTGAGTCTCCAACATGGACAGAAGTGTTGCAAATTCTGGTATATTATTGGGGTGTGTCTACATTGCTGTTGCATGAGTTGGCAGGCTGATGTACAAGAAAATGTATTTATGGTTTTATTCCTGTGTACTGTACTATCACTATTATGCCTGTAGATGTGTCAAATCAGCAAATGTTGATTTTATGGCCTGAGTCATGAGAGTGCCCATTTTCCCTATCCTAATTGAGACAGTTTTTGAATGTATTTCAGTTAAGTCATTCATGGTTTGTAAATACTAAATTTAGTTTAACACTGTTTTAATATAGCTTCAAAAATAATATGCTTTGGCTTTATATAACACTAACACAATTGGACACAATGTGTAAATTATATGGTTTTGGAGATTAAATATATATAGAAAATTGTACATATACATTGAACTTCAGTGTCTCCTTTTACAGAAATAGAAAAATATTTTTCTATAACTTTTTTTCTGTCATGCAGAGATAGTTATATGGGGCTTTAGGTCTAGCCTTCTGACTTTGAAGGACTGGTTACATAAATGAAAGATTGATAAGGATTACAGGCTAATATTTTCTCTGAGAAACTTCTCCAGTTTTAAGACCATTCTGAGCTTATGGTCAATAAGTAAAAAAAATCTCAAAAATTGACTTACATTTATGTCTACAGTCCTTCTTACTAGCCCAGTTTTCTATTTCCCAGCATGAATTGGAATCAACATTAACACAGGCATCTCAGGAAAAGAGGTGATAGATGACCCTTTAGCCATTCTATCCTATACTACTAACAAGATTTGTTGCTTTAATAATTTTTATTCATTTCTGTCATGGTTGTAAAAAAGTGAAGATTGGTAGTATTAAGCCATGGAATACGTTTTTTTGCCTTGAGCACATACAGCGTTACACGTTGTCAAACTACCTAAAGCATAATAAGTAGTGGTAAATTTCATGACATGGAAAAATTACATGACCTCAACTATCTTTTTCACAGGTTGAATTAGCAAATAATGGTCATCTTCTGCCAAATTCTATTTGAAAATATTTACCTTTCTGTACACAGAATTTTCAACAGCTACATCTTTTCCATTGTGTTAAGTAACATTTCTGTGTGCATGCAAATGCTGCTTAATGCAGTAGTAATTGCGTGAATAAATTATCTGGATTTCTCCAGTCTTGTCAGCTATGAGTATAAATATCTAAACTCTTAAGATTTAACTTGCGAATTCAAAAGGAACATCTGTAGCACATACAGGATATTGTAAACTTGTCAAATTAGAAAAATTCTGAGTAACTTATAATTAACTTTGGGTGAAGCATAACAGTACACTCAGGAACTTGCTGTTTCTGTCGTAATAATGAGAAGAAACTTCAGATATTTACCCTTACTTACATACTTTGTAGTTTGAAAGAAAAACTTTAAAACGTTAATTGCATTCATACTCATTTAGTAAGAAATGAAGAATAACTCAAAATATACTTGTGTTTCTACATAATTTTTATAGCTATATGGTTACAACAGCTGAAGATGGTTTCCCCATTACTAATATCCAGAGATAGAAGGGTACCATTTAATGTGATGCACCAGAACCATATTTGGCTTAGTTATGTTCCATTCCTCCAAATGCTATCCCTGAGCAAATTGCCTTTTCAGAGTAGGAATTTGTGTCAAAAAAGCTTGCAAAATCAGACCCCGAAATCCCCGAAATATCCTTTTCAAAAAAAAAAAAAA
>VWYO01003921.1:68928-79230 GCA_013400275.1 Rhadina sibilatrix
GAAAAAAGAAAAGAAAAAGTATTAGGAGCCAAGAAACATAGGAGCCAAGAAACATCAAAGGATCAAATTTGCAATTACAGAAAAACTGTAGAAAAAAACATAGTGTGTAAATTTTCTGTTTACAAATGCACAGTGCTGTGAGGAAACCTACCTATCTCTGGGGTACTGTGGTTCAGCAGAGTAAAGATTTAACTCTCCAGCTCTTCATAGCTCATTTTACTTCTGAGACAGTATTGTGACAGAGCAGTTCAGCAGAATAATTACACTATTTTGCATGCAAGTGGTGAAATGTGTAGGTAAATGCTGATTTACCACATTAGCACTTCAGAGAGAAGTGATTTCTTTTTTTTTTGAGGATGGAAAATGGAATGAATAAGAGTGTATCAGATTTTATTTTTAATCTCTCGGTTTTTCACTGGGATCATTAGGAACCTTCTAGTTCCAGCTGCAGTACTGGATTGATGTTCTGAGTTAATCAGTGCCATATCTAGAAGGTGTTGATTGCTTTGTTCAAATTTAGTGAAACTACAGCAGCATGAATTTTCACCTCTTCTTCAAAAGCTCATTCATCTCCTTGGATGCCTAAAATGCTTGCCCTGCTTCAGAGCTGCTGGTACTGAACTCTTTAGGCTAAAGAGGGCTTGGATATGCTAATCAGGTATCTATCTGCAGATGCTCTATCCAGCAGCAGAGAGTAACTTGTGAGCCTGTCAGCATTTGTAGCTCTCCAACACTTAGGGCATGAGTAGCCACAGCAGTAGAGCCATTAAAGCTGAAAACATGGGTGTTTGGATGCCAAAGTACTGCTGGAACTCCGAGATACAACTTAGCTATGCTGTTTTGGATTTTTTTTTCATATATCCTCAATTTTATCTGCTTGGTGCTAAACAGTGGCAGTTACTCATTGGCTGGTAGGAGCCAAATAAGGGACAAACCATGAAGAAATAAAATGGCAAAATGAAAATAGCTTTTATTTTGAGCATTCTGTCAAATTAAAATGACTCATTTTCCTAGGACTGGCTGTTAGCATAGTAAAATGAAGAAATTCCCAATGCTTGGATGGACAAGTAGAGGACAACTTCGGAGAAAAAACTTATACAAAACTTATAGAAAACTTATACAATTGGACTTTTCCCATTCTCTGATGAAGATAAATTAGATAGTGACCAGTTGGGTTGGTTTGTTGGTAAATTTCCTGAATAAGGAGTGAAGTGACAAAAGGAAATGTCAAGATGTGTTGTCATATCGATTTTTCATTTTTAAATAAGGATCTCTGAGAAATGTAGTTATTTACTTCAAAACAATTAGTTACAAGCCATTACAATGTCAGAGGATATTGAAAGAGAAATATTAAGTGTAGTGCATGGCTACATCTCAAAGAGCTAATTTGGATAATCTGGCTTTAAGTAGCATAAGGTTTGAGAAGCCAAGTCTATCATGTACTAGTGCACTTGAGCAGAATGTTTTTGTGATGCCTTGTCCTTAAGACATTATTGCCCATAGGTACTAAATGCCTTTTAAAAATCTGGCACTTGCTGCTTGATGAGTCATCACAATGAAGCCAGGGAGATGGAGGGTGTAAAACTGGTTTCCAACACATATTGACACCAGATTCCTTTCCCTCTTATCCTGTTTATTCCTTGTTGTTTTGTTGGGGTTTTTTTGTGGGTGGTTTTTTTTTTGTTTTGTTTTGTTTTTTTTGGGGGGTAGGGGGGTGGGGGGGGGGGTTGTTCTTTTTTCCCAGAAGTAAGGGGTTGTAGAACCAATATGTGTACTAACTACAGAGGGAAAATCACTAGAAGGTCTCACGAGTGCTGAGAGAAAGATCTGATAAAAAATCTTTACCTCACTGTCTAATATTGTATTTGAAGGATTCCAAGAGCAGTATGAGGGCTCAGTCTCCTGGTTTCATTTACTGTTAGTCTCGCCAGTGTATTTATTGACTCACATTAAATACGTCATTATTTGCACACATGTAAATTAAAGCAAACCAAAGCCCTTTATGTCTAGTTGTTTATTGACGTCACTGGTTGCCAGTGAAACAGGGTGGATGAAATAAAACATGTCAGTTGCTTGAGAATGACAGAACATGTGCTGATGAGGGATGATTTCATTGCCTTTTCCTGCCTAAAAGCCTGTAACTAAGCATTGCAGTCATTCCAGGCACTTATCAGTTAGGCTCTGCTGGGCTGGTACTTCACTGGAGAAAACTTATATAAGCTATGCTATTCTACATCTCAACCTTTCAAAAATATGAAACTTACAAGGAGAGACTATTAATAACCCTTGGATATATATTTTAAAATGAGTAATTATACACTTCTAGGAGCATATTGGTTACCATTCCCTCCATATGTTTATGCATTCTTGATCCACATCCATCTGGCGCAGAAATCTGTCAGGATGTGTTCAAAAGTGATTGAAGGATCTTAAAAGCCAATTGCAAATTTGTACTCTGCCCTGTGTAGACTACAGGGGGAAAAAAAGCCTTTTTCAAAATACAATGTAGTATTTTAAATTAAACAGATTGCATACTTTAAAAAATTGTCATTAAACAAATTTAAAAAGAAGCTGAAGTAATTAATTAGCTATATTCTTTGAATCACTATTTGAAAAGCAAATAAGAGTAACTTGAAAGTGTCTTTGGACATTTCTCAGGGCAGAGCAGCCTTGTCTTTACTTTTAGTTAGTATACAAACGTGATTTTTGATATTTAGCTTTAAATATTTAAGAGAAAGTTTTTTCTTTGGAGAGGAATATCAGGATGTAAAATTACAAATGGTCACACTTTTTCCATTTGTCAATTAAATTGAAACCAAAATTGGCTAATCTATAAATAGGCTTGTATTTTAATGTAGATGTACTATATCACAAAGTTAGATCTTTTTTACTGTTGGAGTTCCAAAAATCCTTTCTTGTGGTCAGTTCAAATGAATCAAAATTTTTTACCAGACACTTGCATTTTATATTTAATTTTTATGTTCTTCATAACAACCACATGCAGCACTACAGGTAGGAGGAAAGATGCCTGGAAAGTTGCCCTGAAGAAAAGGAGTGCTGGTTAACAACCAGCTGAACACGAGCCAGCGTGTGTCCAGGTGGCCAAGAAGGCCAATGGCATCCTGGGCCTGGATCAGCAATAGTGTGGCCAGCAGGACAGAAAAGTGATTGTCCCCATTATCTTGACACTGGTGAGGCCACACTTCAAATCCTGCGTCCAGTTCTGGGCCCTTCATTCCAAGAAGGTGCTGGAGTGAGAAACTTCTCTGGGTGCTGCCCCAGAGAAAGGCAATGGAGCTGGGAAAAGATTTGGAGCACAGGTCCTCTGAGGAGCAGCTGAGGGAGCTGGGGGTGTTTAGTCTCGAGGAAGGAGGCTTAGGGGTGACCATATCACTCTCTACAACTGCCTGAAAGGAGGGTGTAGCCAGGTGGGGGTCAGCCTCTTCTCCCAGGGAATCAGCAGCAGACAAGAGGCCATAATCTAAAGCTGCACAAAGAGGGGTTAAGATTGGACATTAGGAAGAATTTCTTCAGAAAAAGGGTGATTAGATGTGGGCTGCCCATGGAGGTGGTGGAGTCATGATTCCTTGAGGAGTTTAGCAAAACTGGATGTGGCACTCTGTGCCATGGTCTAATTGACATGGTGGTGTTCAGTCATAGGTTGGACTTGATGATCTCAGACATCTAAGCGATTTGATTCTGTGATTTTGTGAATCTTAAAACCAGTGTTAAGAGCATAAACCAAACTTTGGATCAGCGATGACAACATCTTGTTAGTGGTAAGTTGCAAGTGTCTCCAGCTGTATCCTTCCTGCAATATGGTATGGTATCTGTGAGCACAATCTATGATGAAAAGATGCATGATGAGTGTATAATTAAATGTATCTATGCCACTGATGTACTTATGCAACCCTGAATACCAACGGTCTTCTCAATTAAATACAAATAATTAAAATGCCAACTATTAGCATCCTGTAATTATGACTCTTACCAATTCCATCATTATCTACTCATTTCCCTACATGATAATACCCACCTGGAGAGAATCTTGTATCTACAGTCTTCAGTAAACAGCAGGGTGTTGGGTTTTTTCTTTGTTTGATAGAAGAATAGAAAGTTAATAATAATCCTTCAGACATGGCTTGTATGTTTCAACTCCAGAAACTGTTTCACTCTAAAACAATAAGAAAAACTTGTGTTTGATCCAAAGCTGATTTAGTGAGTTTTAGATAATGTCACATATGATTTAATAGATTATCATTTTAACAAATTACAATTCATTTTCATGTGTGCATATTCAGTAATAAGAGAGGATTTTTATACTGAGAATAGGTTGTTTTTTACTGGTATAATGGGTGGTTTAAAATTAAGTACATTGGATGTAGTTTTATGCATATAAAAATTATTGTGCAATCAGGACAAATGTTTTGAGTAACCTGAAAACAACATGGTTATTCCTACCCTCACCTTTAGTTAGAATGTTGGTATTTAGGGTTTGATTATTATTGCGTTTGCTTTAATTCTGGAATCTGACATTTTCAACTGAAGTTGCTTTTCTGTCTGATTTCAAGTGTTCAGGTGCTCTGGTGGAGTGGAACTTGTCAGGGTGCTGCTTACTAATCAGGGTCTACTGACCAGTGAAATGCCACATTTGCAGTGTAGAAAGTTATACAGCTCATCTACCTAATGAGGCATTCAAAATACCAACCATCAATTCCAGCTTCAAGCTCCTGTGTGCTGAATTTGAATAAGAGACCTGACCCTACTGACTGCACTGATCTTAAGGGACCCAAACAGGGGTTGCCTTGTTTCCATCTGCTTATGCAGGTCCTTGGGCAGTGCCCTTCAGGATGTATCTCCCATTACAATATCCACCTCACGACTGTCACATGTGATATGTGATATTCTATTTATAGATTTTAGTATCTTTGTATTTCAATAATATTCCTTTCTCTGCCACAGTGATCTCTACAGAAGAATGAGAGTAAAAGCTTGAACTCGCCCCCATCTGTGGCAGTTCTAGGTGTATTTCAGTAGTGTCCACTGGTAGGATTACCCAACACTTTTCATATGGTATGATAAACTGGATGTTGGTGATTAAGAGAATATTCTGGAAAATGTCACAGCTTGGAGCAGCTGCAGAATGACAAAAGCTAAAGGTGGCACAAGGATGTCATGACATGGGCTACATGGTGTGGAATAACAAGGGACTCAGTTACTTCCAAATATGAACTGTCCCAGCTGAATGGCAGCTTCAGGCTCTGAATTCCCGATGGGGTGAGTTCAAGCTTTTACTGTCATTCTTCTGTAGAGATCAGTGTAGCAGAGAAAGGAATGTTATTAGAACACAAAGATGCTAAAATCTATAAATAGAAGCAGTGAGCTTGTGCTTCCTTCTTCCTCACAGTCTTTCTCTGTTTCTTTTGCCCCCTTTTCTCTCTTTTTTCTCTTTTAGTGTCGTTGCAAATGTTTAAAAATGCTAGTTTTTGTAATGCCTTGGTGAATTCTGGGAAAATTAATACACATTCTCACAGTAGCTGGACAATTGACTGTACAAAGCTTTAGTGTCATAAAAAGTACTTTCAATTAGTATCAAATGATATATGAATACTGCAGTTTCCTTAGTATCTCAGAAAGCATTAGTCAGCACAGCCTGAGCAGGAACAACTTAAATTTTTTTTGTCAGCAGTGCTTTCTCTGCTTTAATTTGGTCTGTATATATTTCCATGACAACTAAGGGAAAAATAAACTCTTCACCAAAATTCAGTGAAAGCAAGACAAAACAAGCTGCTATGATTCAAGCTGCTCTGATAAATGTCAGTTTGGCAATCAGCTGTGAATATTTTTTTTTCTGTAACAGACAGAACTTTTATTTATTCTCTTAAAAAAACAAAAGTGGAGCATTTATGGAAATTAGGAATTTTGTTTCTTCATAGAGGTTTTTTTTTTTGAAACCTTTACGTTTATAGTTTGTTTGTTTTTGTTTTTTTTTTCTTTTTAATGCGGATGATTGTTGTCTTGGGTTTAAAATCCTTTCTGCGATATCTATTTTTCTAGTCTGTCTTGAAGAGATCTTTAAATATGACAGAGCCAAAAAGATAAGACATAAAAGTAGAATGTTTTGTGCTGTGTTGTTATGTTTCCTTGAAGAGATGCATTTTATATTTGCCTAGGATAGCTTATATTTCTCCTAAATAAGTAGATCAACACCCTCTGGATAAAAAAATGGAGATACTTCTGACTAGTAGCATCAGATCTCACAGCTCATTGGCAGACTTATTAGGGACAGTTGTGTTGTGTCTTCCTACAAGCTAACTGCACATGCAAATCATTGTAGTGTTTCATCTTTGATTCTCTGTGATTGGCATCTATTTAGCAAGCTTAAAGCTATAAACATCTTGTATAAATACAGTTCCCAAACATAGGGAAAAGAAGAAACTCCAAAAATAGAAGTAGTAAGTGAAGCTAGAACCCAGGTCCTGACTTCAGTATTTTAAAAACCACCCATTTTTCAAATTAGTATTGACAGGAACAGTTATTTGTCCTCTGTCACAAAACCATTGATATTGGCCTGTGAGTTAAATTTTGAATTTACATGATTTGGACACAAACTATTCCTGGAAAGTAAGGTTTCTGGTCTGTGAAAGCAGCTGTCCTACTTAAAAAAAAAAGGAAAGCCACACACAAAACCAAGTAATTTGGGTAGATCTTTTGACAAATAGAAAATTTGATATATTTGGGGCTGAGAAATATTTTTTCTTTAAAAATGTGAATTACTACTTTCTCAGGTGCCCTTAGAGTTAAAATCTACTGAATATATATTTTTGGGAAAGAATTTTCTTTCTTCACATAAATGTGACTGCAAACAGTTTGTTGTGCAAATTAAATATTGAGTATTTGCCATCCTTATTATGCTTGGTAGTTCTGACTTCTTGCCTAAATCTTATGATACTCCTTCTCTCTAATTACCTGATGACTTCAAAAAGGATTTTAGATATTAAAAGCAAAAAAAGTCAGCAACCTCCCCATAAGTCAGGAGCAAAGAATTATAGAATTTTGTACTCTTTTGTACTGTTCCTTGTTTTCTGACAAGAAAACTGTTAAAATTAGACTGGTTTATGATTTAATTTGTGAACAGATAAATTTTAAACTAATTTTGCTGAAAATAAGTATATTTACATGTATAGCTATCTTACTGTAAAGTGAGATTTTTTTTTTTTTTGGTTGATTGAACCATATTTGATGATGTTGTGTCTTCCCTCACTAATTTACCACTATGTGCAAGTATCTTGCTGCCAAACCTGCCTTATTCATGTAGATAGATCCATCTGGGTTAGATTTTGCTTCCAAATGTGAGAATTCGTCCAAGAAACAGTATTTATTGTGAGGGACATGGAGTGTGCTCAGTGCAGGAGGCAAAACAAAAAACCCCTAAGCTGTTCTTCAAAATTTAGTTATTGTTTCCTAAAGGTAACACTTGATGAGCATTTTGTTTAAAAAATTAAACAGAGGAGATTCATCCAGGGACAAAGTGAATTAATTTTAAGTTCAGGAAATAATTATTGTATGATGTTGTTCACTGAGCTTCACAGATTAGTTTGGCTGACTGGGTCTTTGAATATATTTCTCAACAGCCTCTTTTTGCTGTACTTTCTTGTGCCAAAAATAGCTTTTTAAAATAGTTCAGACTAATGTATGTGAAAATTCAGGAAACACAGTTTTGTGTTAGCAAAAAAGTAGTAGCAGACCTACATTTGCCATACATTTGAAAGGAGAAGTTCAGCTTTTGCTTAAAGCTGAAAGATGTCAAGCCTGGTGACCTCCTGCAGCAAAGCGCTTGACCAGGGAATGGAGTCCCAGTCAAGGGGTGGATCTTGCACATATGGATGATCTGATTGCCTTTGGTGGGGTTTTACTCCTGGGTTTCTGCAACAAAGCAGATTGCTATGCTTGGCAGCACTGTGACACCAAGGCGATTTAGGCATAACGAGTTATTGGTTGTGGGTGATGGGAATTCACTTTGGCTGCTGACCAGATATTGCACGAAGTTGCTGGCTGCAGGCTGGCTTGCAGTTCATGCAGCCATATAAAAATTAACTGCTAGATACTAAAGATTCTAAATCCCTATTCACAGTGTCTCTTAGGGTGAAATGACCACATGCAGCAGCAGGTTAATGCTTGATCTCAGTCTGGGTTGCGCATTATCAGCATAATTGGGCTGGGCTGTGCTTACCAAGAAGGCTTAAAAAGAAAATTGAGAACTGTGGGGGCACATAGATGGCATTCAGTCACCCTTTGTACAGTGGTACAGTATAGGTATAGTCACCCTTTGTTGCCTTTGGTTTCTCCTGGAATTTTATTAATAGACATCCTGAGAGTGTTTAATTGTTCGTATTAGCCCTCTATGATTTATTCCAATTATTTCAGAAGACAAATATCTATGGCAGTTTTAAAATTGGCTGCAAATTATATATTGGTTGTTAGGTCAATACCATTTTAGATCCTAAAAAACAAACCACATACCTCAAAGAAATCTTATTTTGTACATGGTTTCACCTTGTAATTTTCTGTGGTGATAGTAAATATATGCAAGTCATACAATGCGCTTTGCTTTCTGTGGCATCATCTGCAGAAGTATTACTGGCCAGCATAAAGTTAGGCAGGACACACCTATTGGTTCTTGTTATTTCTACTACAACAACTGTTCTTGCAGCAAGCCCCTGCATTTCCTGGGTGCCCTTGAGCTCTGTCCTTTGTGTTCTTGGAATTTAGCTGGGGCAGCCTAGATGTGTTTCAGAGGACGTTATTTTGATTGTGTGTTTATGTTTAAAGGAAAAGAAATCAGGTAAAGCAACACCCTAGCTTTTGTTTTCTTTTGTTTTAAACTGCGGTTAAGGCTTTGGTGGTGTGTTAGCATACTCTGCTCATGATTGCCTTGGGTGTTTATTGGGATTTATAGAAGAAATAAATTGTACCTTCCACATTATTATGGTGCATTTCTGGGGTTTTTGTTGCTGGCATGAAGACTGCTGGCATTGAATTCTACTCTTACGCTGTCATACTTGTGACTCCTGGGCTGTGTGCATCTGGTTAAGGACAAATGAATTGTACCCTTAATCAAAAGCCATAACTTAACATACATTTTATATATATGGAAGTAATAGACTGCTATAAGCAACGGTTTTGCCTACTGTGTAGGTGTTTGGAATCAGGATTTCAGTCATAATCAGGCCCATTGGAAGGACTAGAAATAGGAAGGAATTTGAAACAAATCTAAAAACCATCTTGTCTTTGATAAGGTTTTCCACTGAGAATGAAGAGTGTCCCCTGTGCGACCTATAGCAAGAAAATAATTTGGGAATTTTTGTTTATGTTTTGAATTACCTTCTTCTAAGTGACTTCTTTGTGTAAAAGAAATTTGGACTTAGAAAATTATTATGAGCTGTACAATAGGGGGGAAACTATAGGGAATGAGGCATATGTGTCCTAAGAGGATATAGAATTTGAAAAATTGTGACTGCCAATACCTACAAAAGGAGAAAAAAAATTAAATGCCTAATTGGTTCAAAAAGGAGAGAATTCCATAAGGTTTTAAGACTTAATCCTAATTTTTCTATAATTGCATTAAAAGGCCAAATGGTTCTGGCCTCTTTTTTCATTTTTGCCCTGCAAGGAGAGGCAAAGCTGGCAAAATGTCATGCAAGTCATTTTGCATGTGCAAAACACTATTTAGAATTTCCTGTGCTTCAGCAACATATGGGCTTCTATTTGGAAAAACAGGGAAAGATCAGCACTGATATTTGGAGAGAGCAGCACTGATATTCTCTACAATTGTTAAAGTTGTTATGATGACTAAAAATACCACCAGTTGCTATAGCAACTGGAATTTGAAGGCTCACATATTCCTGCTGCTTCTACTCCCTTTCAAAAATTTATCAAAACAAACCTTTTCTTGTCCATAAGTTATAATCTTTAGCTGTTATATTGGCTGGTTTACATAATGCTTATTTCCTTCTTGCTCAATTATGCGTTACTTTTGGAAAAAAACACACTGGAACATAAATTATAAGCATACACAAGTTACTTATAAATGCTAGGATTGAAGACTAAATAATTTCAACAATCCAAAGAATTTCTTAAGTGCCATAATAAGCATATATAAATGGCTTTTTGCTATTATAAATATACTATAAAATTTTGAATATTAAATGTGTGATATAAGGTAAGTGTAAATATCCAACATCTCTTCTGGTTCTACATCTGGCTGATTTTATTGTATTTGGTTTTGGCTTTTTTTTTTTT
>VWYO01003921.1:79249-118708 GCA_013400275.1 Rhadina sibilatrix
TTTTTTTTTTTTTTTTTTTTTTTGTCTTTGACATTCTTCATCTTAGCAAATTCAGATCCCTTGGTTTTTGTCTGCATTTTGCTAGCTGTGTCCTGAGATAGCTTTAAAAATTTTCTGTCTTAGGCTTGACAATATTTAATTAGTATCTTTGGCAATTCCTTTCACTCTGATTTTTCCTAGGGCATGAAATTATATAGCAAACAAAACAGCATCTCTCTGAAAGGCAAAACCATCTTTATCAATTAATACTCTTGTGGGATTTTTTTAGTGTGCTCACATCTGTGGTGTCATTTCTGGAAAAAACTGCTCTCCTTGAAATGTTTCAGTATTTCTTACTGATCAGCTTTTTTCCTCCACTTGCTGTTTCTCACCAGTGGTGTCTGTATGGAATTTCAATCAACTTGACCCGATGATTTGTGGCAGTAAGGCTTTGTAGAGTGCAGTTGGCTGTAAAGGCAAAGTCTCAGGCCAGTGGCTAAAGGATAGGATGAATAGTCCAAGCCAAACAAAACTCTCTCTTTTGTGTCTAAAATGAATCAAGCAGTTGTGTAGTCCAGAGTAAGATTTGTATTTTAGGATGTGACTACCTAACAAGCATATTGTGAACCCAGATATCTGAGTTTACAGTATCAGGGTGGGTTTGCAGATTGTGTTCACAGATTTGGATAGCCTCGATAAATTAGAGTATATTGTTGGCTGAATTTTTAACAACTACCAATTTTATTTCATCCTGAGTGGATTAAACATAAAACTGTACCTAAATTTCCAACCTTGGACAAAATTCCCTGTATTGATCTTTTGAAAAGAATTTTTTCTTTTATTTCTTTCTATCTGCAAAAGATACTAATGTGCCTGTTAAAGGCATTGAGCTCATCCCGTACATAAGAAAAATTCAGGCTCTTTTAATATATAAGAAGTTTATGTATCATCTGGTATTTTGGATAAGTAGATTATATTGTTTAGAATTATATCAAATGACATTGAATCTGAATCCCTCTACCATGGTGGAAAGAAATTTGAAGTTTGGTCTATCCAAAGACATAGCACACTTGCATTTCAGTTTCAGAATAACAGCCAGGTATTTCTACCAGATTTTGTCCCAAATTCACTGTGATCTCTTAGGGATTGGTTATTTTAATGACTAAGTCTAAAGTGTTCCTGTTCTAAAACAAATAGATTGATACAAACTTGAAAAATATATCAGGGAGAAATTCCAAAATGATGACTTAGAGGTGAAATAAAATCTCTTTTCTCTAACTAATTTAAACCAGTAAGTTACCATTCAGATACCATTTATTCTTTTTCCTTTTTAGAAATCATTGTTGTTATGTGTGAAAATTTATACTGTGTTTCATATACTTTAGAGCACAGATGAAATTAATTTTGTTTGAGGGTAGAGTTTCCATTATCCAGCTAGTAAAAAACAAACAAAATTTTAAATGTTAGCTGACTGAAGGGTGAAGTACCTTGCCTATTTTGAGGACCACTGTGGTTTCCGTAGTAACAGAAGAGGAGCCTGCAGAGCTTAATATTCCCTTCTATTTCTGTTTTTTGTATTTTTAATAGTAGGACACTTAGAATTATTTGTAGCTCCTTAAATATAGATGTCAGAGTGCTAGTGTTTGTACTTCTATTTACTATGAGAATCAGAACTGTACTTGTAAGCTGCAGATCAAGGTGATAATGCTCAATATAGTGATGATAAACCACTGTGAACCACTGTACAGTAAACCACTGTAACTGGAATTTCTTTGTGAACCATGTGATATCTCAGTTTTGATGTAAAAGAAAGGATCTTTATCGTTTTATGAGTGCCATTCAGTCACTGAGAATGTGTAGCATTACTTTGAGCATGGGTAGACCCATTGTATGCACAGTGTTTTAGATTTCCACAAAATTAGAAATCAGGTGAATTTCATACAATGAGACATATAACCTCTGTCCAACCTGGCCAGAAATACAGAATATACTATAACAACAGACTACACCTTAAAAAAGGGATAACGTTTCAGTGAAATATGAGAAAAACTATTAGAGTTCTTCCTAGAAGGAAGAACTAAGTCAACTGGGCTTATCTAACATAAAGGGAAAAGAAAAAAGACTTTCAGAGAACACTATTATTTTCAAATACATAAAAACCAACAAGAAAATTGAAGGGAACTGTTCATCATAGTGAGGTAAGATCAGGCAAGAATTATACAGTTCAAATTTCAGCAAGGAAGTTTTCTACTACATATAATTGGAAACTTGATAAGGGTGAAGATAAAAAAACTGAAATAAATTGCCTATAAAGTTTGGATTTTCCACTTTGGAAACCTTCAAGAAGTGATTGCTTGTAGATCTATCAAGTTGATTTCTGTCTTCAGGCAGAGTTAAGGACAAAACAAGTGCTTTAATTCCTACCTGCTATGATTCCTGGATCATTGTCTTTGATAAATTAACTGTGAGACTTCTAAATAAAGTTAATATATTTCATCAGTGAGTGCTTCAATATAAGCCACGAAAAAACAAAGAAGCAATATTAACAAAAGGAAGAGACAGTGGTTCAGAAAATAGGATTTATCTCAGAGCTGTTGTTATACTGCTACTACCACAACAAGTGTTAAGGTTTTGCCAGTGAGTTTTATGAAAGATAATCTAATACTACTGAAAGTGTACTTTTGAAATACCCGTTTGTGACAATATATACACTGTAACTCAAAATAATAATAGAATATAAGAACATTAATACCTTTCAAAATCAAATTCATTAGACAGCAAGTCTACTATTTTATTTAGAGATACCTCCCAGTTTTGTTGCTATTGCAAACTGTATGTTTTCAGCAATACATATATTGAGGTATCCTCTCTCCTTCACAAGATCTTTGCATATAAATAGGTTCAATGTGTGTCACAAATTACTCACAGATTGCATGGGAAGGCAGCATCACTTGATTTTAGAATACACTTCAGAATCTGTTCAGCAGACATTGCAGGTCTTGAGAATGTGCCATTTCAGATGCCATTTCCTAATTAGTGACTTCTCCCTTGCTTCTGAAACCTATGAAGAGATTTCTCTATGACTGTTTTTCTGTGAGGATTTAGAACAACACGCTAGGATCTGAACATGCATATAATCTCCAAATCACACTGTTGCCTCCTCATAAACCCAGCTAAGCTGGGTAATAGTGCTTCTCTTACTCAGTTTTGTTCCTGCTTAGCAGTCCACAAACAACTTACAATAACACAGTTGAGGCAATGAATAATAAAACGGCAGATGGAAATAAATGTCACTGCAAGCAGAGTAATATGCATGTCTAGGTCATACACTGTAACTATCTTGCTGCTTTGGAAAGGGGTGTTTCTAGAACACCTTTCTAGTAAACACAGCAGAGCTAGTCAGCATTCTTACTTGTGGGAGTTGGGCAGCCTGGGACTGGGAGCGGGTTGGCCCTGGTCGACTACAAAGTGGGCATTGATCTAAGGCCATGGGAGACCAGATGCTAGGAAGGGAAACATCTGGTTAAATTATGGATATTAGAAAGGGATTGAGGGAATAGTTATGTTAATGTAGTTGATCCATACAAGGTAACATTTCAAGTTCTTGTTAAAGATTGGTTGGTAACATTTTACATATATGGTAATGTAGTTGTTCATTGGTTCATGGTTCTGTTACAAAGATTATATATTGTTTTGTTTGCAAAACAATACAGCTGAGTCTTCGAAGACTGTCCCATAAAGTGTATGGTTCATTCTTTTGTTGGTTCCGTTATTAAAATTGGTTTTCAGATGATCTTCATTGTAACTGTCCCTATTCAATTGCCATCCAGACTGGTCCGGTTAAGTCTCATTGCCAACGACACTTACTAGTTCAGAGATTGTGTGGTTCATCAGAAAGCTCATTCCCCTGTGCTTGTTTTTGTGCCTGGTCTTTAAATGCTTCTCATGACCTCGGCCATGACTGATTCTCTACTGCCTTGATACATCTCAGACATGAGCCAGCAGAGCAAATGGAGTAAAGAAGAGAATGAATGAAGTACACACAGCTCGGGAAAGAGTTTTCTCCCAGACACTATATTCTCATAGTTTCAGCATTCCTACAAGTCATCATTTTGACTCAGGCAATGTGACACCCATACACTGAACATGATAGCTTCTTTCTTCCATCCCAAGACTTCATGAGTGGTTTGCCTTGGTTATGTGATTTAATCACCACTTTGCTTTGCTAAGTACTGATTTATCACAGTTATGTTTTCTCCTGTTTTGGCCACTTTAAATTTCTCAGTCTTTCTGCATCATTATTTTTTTTTTAAGCTGTGAGAAAGTTGACATGTCCAGCAGAAATAGCTTGAAAAGAGGGGTACCTAGAGAGCAATTGGTATTACTATTAAATCTGAGGTAAAGAAGGTATTAAGTGCCTTATCTAAGTCACTGTGCTTCCCCCTGCATTCAATAAATTCAAAAAATTCCTTAGCCCTCCTTTTGTTGCTAATGTATTTATATAACCATTTTTGTTGTCTTTTATGTCAGTAACCAGATTAGGTCCTAGTAGGGGTTTGCCCCTTCTAATTTGCTGCCTGCATAACCTCACAAGAGACTCGTAGTCCTCCTAAGATGCCTGCCCCTTCTTCCAAAGGTCATAAATTGTCTATAACAGACTCCCACAAGGATGTCTGCCTTGTTGGTCTATAAATACTCAAGCATATCATCACCATCATTAGCTCTAAACAATTAAAGCACTCCCTAGTATACAGGGCCACACCACTGCATCCTAAAAGGTAAAGTTTGGAATAGAAAAATGAAATGATAGCTTAAGTCTAAATTCAGAAATGTAAGGTTCTGATTTATTATCTTTTAACGGAAGTGACTAGATTCTGGGTTTGAGAACAGAAAATTATCTCCTATCAATAACCTTCAAAGGTGATTTAAAACTACTTAAAAATTTAATTTGTTTTCTTGCTTGTTAAAAATCAATATACTTTGTCTTGACCAACTTCAACAACTTTGTATTATTGGCTACTTTTTGAACATACTATTCACTCTCATTTCTACTGATTCAATTAATGATTATTCATTACAAAGTATGCTGAACTACATAGACACTCTCAAATTTCCAAAGGTTATTTCTCTCCACTGAGAAAATTATCAATTATTCCACATTTCTGTCTTGTGTCTTTCCCTTAGTTATTTATTCAAGTGAGAAACACAAACCTGGTTTGACACGAATCACTGAAGCAAGGTGCTTAATAGTACAAAAGCATTGCTGCTGTGGTAGAGTTTATTAGAACTGCTCACTCTACCTTGTCATTATCCACAGAAAGCATTGATACAGATTTACCTATTTTAAAAACTTCATGCCAAGATTGTATAAGAAAAAAAAAAATCCCCATCAATGTCTTCAGTGCAGTGCAGCTTAGTGTGATCTCAATAACATGAAAAGTCTCAAAGTGGCATTAGAAAAGATAAGTAGATGGCAGTAGTTATTCACTAAACAGATCTGACTTATCCCATATCAAAAGATTTAGCAACAGTTCTCCCTAGAACAATGCAAGCCAGTACAACTAAGTTACTTGTTCTTCAGTATTCAAGAATAGCTCAGAGATGTGTCTGTAAAGAGTGCTACTTTGTTATATGTACCCTGTTGTCTTTTGGCTACCACTGAAAATGCAGCGAAAGAGGAAACCTCCAAGACTGAGACATACACAGGTATTGTCACTTTCATTTGAGTGAGATTAAATGGCCAGAAGTCTCAATAGTATTGTGGTAAATAAATTAATGCATCATTAATGCAAGAGATCCTCATGTGGGCTAAGACATGATGAAATTATTTGTTCTTCAGTTTGGTGGGGTTTGTTTCGTTGGGGGTTTTTTTGGTTGTTTGTTGTTGTTTTGTTGGTTTTTGTTTGTGTGGGTTTTTTGTTTGGTTGGTTGTTTTGTTTGGTTTTGTTTGGTTTTGTTTTGTTCTAGACCCAGTAAAATGTTTTGATTTCAGAGACTCCTAGGAAGATACTAGCTTTATTGTGGAGTAAATTTCTTACTTTTTACCTGCTGCTGCTTGAGGGTTTATGTTAAACAAAAATGCCCCAAATCTGTGAGTGCAGATGCTTAAAACTTAGCTTGAGTTTACATAGCTTACTAACTCAAGAACCTATTCTAAGCATAGAAAGTAAAACCAGGCTAAAAATAAAAGCAAGTGATTTCATTACAATTATAGGCAGAATTTTTTTAAAAAAGAAAGTTGAAGGACTGCTTCTGCTAGCATACAGGTGAAATTTGCTGTGTAAATAACTATGAATATAAGGAATCATTCATAGAGAAGCAGGAAAAGCTCCTGATAGTAGAAGTTAGATAATTGTAACAATCTGTCCAAATATTTCACTATAAATTAACTGAAAAGGAGTTATAATGAAGAAAGACTAGGACCACAGTTCATTGAACAGTTCAATGTAATTGAGTTCCTGAAGTGATATGGTATGGATTAAGGGCTCAGCTTTATTGGGTCAAAGGATTAATTGTCCTGTAAAGGTGAAATTTCATGAGGTTGCTCAGCCAATTTAACAGAGAGTGGGTTGGGGGAATGAGTGCCACTTTTAGCAGCAGCAATTGCCTGTTATCTGGTGAGACTTCCCCTTTCTAAAACTTTAGCTACAATGCCTTATAGTGTCTAGAGAGAAATGGGAAAACTGTGTAAGTCAGGAGAAAAAAACCTTGCAAGATTCTGGGGGAGTAGAGAGGGAGAATTTGTTTAAGCTAAGTGGGCACTGCAGCAGTTAAAAACCTCAATTATTCATTACTTAATTAGTTTGGATGATAGTCAAAGGTCTTGTTATGTCTATTGATAGGTAAAAAACATATCTGTAAGTGATTTAATTGTGCAGAAAAAACCAACACGTCTGCATTGTCTTTCTTAAGTTTACTTTAATGCATTTGTAATATTTGCAACAATTTGTAATAATTTGTAACTTTATGGCAGAGTGCATTTTTAGGTTCTTTCATATATTTGACTCCTTATTCAGAGAAATAACCATAGGACAATTTTAATACTTGAAGAGAGTACAAAGGAATACACCTTGCCTAACCTAGCCTAACATACCTGGTTGTCACACTGATAACTGAAACTTAGATCTTCTCACTGTCAGCCAAGTACACTGTCAGTTAAGTACAACCCTGCTCTGGTTTTTCTAGGTAAATTTAACAGAACCAGTCCTGTTACTGTGAATAATACAGCAGCTACAGAACACTGCTTTTTAAAAAAGATGAATATAACCCTTACTAATACTGCAATTGTTGATAATGGGAACAGAAGTATGGCTTACAAATATGAATCTCAGCTTTTGACATTATAAAATGCATATCCAGGACATCAATTTAAAATTTACAATTTCCTTTTTTACTCCTTTGTAAAAGCTTCATCTTGTTTAGTGGCATGTATCTTGTGGGTCCGAAGATTCTCTAAGCACTATCTGATGTTTTGAGATCTTCAAGTTATGAATCCAAGAACTTAATCTTGTACCTGTTTCTAGATATACAGCTTATATGTTCTGGTTCATGGTGGAGTCTTGGGTTTGTTTGTGATTTTTTTTATCCTGTGCTTTTTTTTACATCACAGTATAGTAGTATTAGTAGGGGAAAATAACTTTAATTTGCTTGTCTGAAGTCTATGCCATATAAACAATTCATTTTGATCCACATCTGCTTATTGTTTTCACCTTTTGAAAATAGGTTATTAGAGCAACTCCAGCGTATAAATGTCGTTTATGGAGAAACGGGAAAATACCAGAGGGTATTTTTTTCTGTAACAATGTGGTCACTTCAAAGCTCATGGAATTACTGCTACTGTGTAGTATCCTGGTCTTGTAACTAATGTCAACACAGATCCCTACTGTGCTTAATTTTTCTGAGGTTTCTGTAATTGGTGCAAAAAAAAATCATCAGAATTACAGTTCTTTGTGCAGGCCTGGAACTTTTGTATATTTTTCTTTTTCTTGATGACCTCTTTGTGGAAAGGTTTTTAATACTAGACATACACTTTTTTTTTTATTTTTTTTATTTTTAATATACACTTTTTTTTTTTTTTTTTAATAATGTACTGATTGATACATTTACAGTGTACACTTCCCAAAATCACTTGGTAACACTGCAAATCAGTTAGAACCCATAAAATGGAAGACCAAAGGAGGTGAGTTTCTCAATGATGGAGTTAAAGGGTGATTTGATAATACCTCCTGACAACTCAAGCTCACCATCTCTGTTTCACGTCATTCTCATCTGTATGCTCCATGCTACTCTCTGTGCTCAACTGTTAAGAGAAATACATGATGTCTTGGTTTGGAAAGACAGGTATCTGCCAGGGAAACTGGGGTTTCCCATAGAATGGGGAATGTAACCCCCTCACCCCCACCAAATTATAATTTTGCAATTGAGGGCTTTCAGGCAAAGATTTGGGAATAGGAATAACAGTTCTTTACTAGGAATATTAATAATACAAATGCAGTAGACAAAAACAAAACCACCCAACCAAACCAGCAAAACAACAATTTTGGAAAACCCTGACAGAGTCAGAGCTACAACCTGACACCCTGTTGGTCAGGGTGTTGGGAGCAGTCCAAAAGTGAGTCCTCCTGGAGAGGCAGAGGTGGCCCTGGTGGAGTAGAGATGATCCTGTAGAACAAGGGTCCAGTGGTGGTGAGAAGGGTCCAGTCTTCCTCCAGGAACTGGGTGAAGCTTCCTGCCTTTGTGTTCTGTGTCTCAGTTTTATCCAGGTAGGAATGGTTGGCTCCCCCCACTGGGTAGAGCATCTCACAATAGGATGATGGAATGTGGATAGTCTATTTTGGGGATGTGTGCTTTCAAGAGTGTCTTAATGGTCCATTAGCAGAAAATATTCCCCGGGTAGTGAAAGAGATAAGAAACAATGCCCTACCTGGTTTTAACAGTTAGCCCATAAGGCACCTGCCCCTCTCCCTCCCAGAGATAAGGAAAAAAACATCTCCCCGACTGCTTTTAACAGATGAAAATAGAATACACACCCCTGGCTCCACAACCCAAGACACATGATTATGATAATGCTTTCATAACTGTCTATATTTTATCAATAGAAATGTTGACTATTGTCATTATTATTATAGTGGAAATCATATTCTAATACCACTATTATTGAAATCAGGTTTGGGAAACAGCTCCAAATCATCTCTTTTTAAGACTTCAAATACCTGGCACCTTAGAAGAATTTCTGCCTATGGCTCTAGCAGTAGAATTGTTTCAGAGAGAGTCTCAGGTATTCAAAGGACTTAAAAAATATGGAAGCATCCAATGTAAATGTCTTCAGAAGCTACATGTACAACTCTTCAGTTCTTTTGAAGTTTTCATGTACAATTTTTAATATCTTTTCCATTATATTATTCCAAATGCTGGTTAAAAATAGAGGAAAGAAATGCCTAGCATTTTCTCATGAAACAACTGTGTCTACTTTCTGTATCTTGAATGAAGTCACTGGCATTTAAAGTGAGCTACATCCTCAGGAGGCAATCTGCCTTTCACTTGCAGTTATTTCCTTAAAAGTAATTTGAAATGGGCAAATAAACACAAAATTTCAAGTAATTACTACACTTAATTTTGACATTTTCTGTTAATTAATAAAACATAAGAGTTTTCCATTTGTTTCATTTTATTTAATTTAATAAACTTATAAACACTGGAGAGTTTTCTGAACAGAGTGCTGTTACAGCCCACCCCTGTTGGTGAGGGTAACTCAGGTTCTTGTAATAGATTCCTCAGGGGGATCTACAGACCCCTTAGAGTGAAATGACACTGAATGACTGGTGTTTATAAATAAACATATATATATAAATAGATGGTTTATTTTAGTACAGTTTGGTTGCAATGGAAAGCAAGTATATAGCCATTTTGGTTGTTATGATCTACAGAAATGCAGCAATATAAAGGAATAAAAATAACACTTCAGAAAATGTATATGGAAAAAAAAAAAGAGAAAGCAAGGATAAGAGTAGAATGACATCACCACCTGATCCAGAGATGAGACGTGATGGTTGCGGTTTCAATGTCTGTTTATCAAAGTGATGGTTACAGTCTTGATCTGCCACGAGTGAGGGAAATCCTGTGAAACACAGTCCAGTTGGTTAAAATACACTGAGGTTAGGTGGGAACACCCCAGTACCTCCCCTGGGCAGAATTTGTGCACTCTCTGTTGCAACACTGTGGATCACACACGGTCCTCTGCTGGAAGGCCTCAGAAATGAGTCTGGTAGTTGCTTTGGGGGTCTTTGATGGTTTATGAGCCCTTGTAAGACATGAAGCCGCCTCTCACATCAGTCAGTAGTTGAGCCAGCTATGCCCAAGGAGAGGGGATGAACATTCTTAGGTCTGAAAGTGAATGTGAGTATCCCATATGAATGTGATCTCCCCCAAGGTGCGGTGGGGGAGGACACTGCTATGATAAAAAGCACCATCTCACCTCCCAGGATCTGCTTATCACCAGCCATTTCCCTTATCTGGCTCAAACCCCAGAGCCTCTGATGGTGAGTGTTCATCCCTCTGTCTTATGCAGACCAGAGGCTTCACCACTACACACTCAAAACCTTCCCTTCTGCCCTTCTGGGGTTGCAAATCTGGCCTCAGCAAAGCACCCTGCCACCTCCACAAATGGCCAAATATTTGAGCCATTAACCATTAACATCTCAGTTACAAGTCCAAGTCCTCACAAGTCCAAGTCCTAAACCTTTGAGAATGACAGATTACATACACTTGCTTTTCTGACTCACTATACATTGTATATTTTGGCTTAATAACATTCATTAAGCACCAGATCTCAGCATTTTGACCATAAAATAATTGCATAAGAAACCAGTCGAGTAGTTGAGGTTGACTTATGAGTATGTTTCTTTCTGGTGTTACATTTCTTTCCAAAGCCTTTTTTAAGTCAATAGATTCTTACTGACAAGGCTATTTTGGACACGAGCTAAAAGTAAACCTGTCTCATTCCTCACTAAGTGTTGTTATAGAGGGAGGAATTAGTCACTATTGCTGATTTTCAAAACTGAAGTTCTACTCAGTCTTGAGAACCTGAACTTCTCTGAGTAGGATTCTTGCTGTATTTTAATGACCTGCATCACTGTTTAACAAGTCTTTAGATTGTTTCTGTGCTTGTTGTAGATAAAGATGTGCCTTCACCCTGAGACAGGAATGTAAAATAGATGGGCTGATTTAGAAGAACGTAGATGATTAAAGATCGTACTTAGGTAAGACTGAATCCAAATTTTTGTTTAAGTTGTCATAGGTTCACCCCAAAATGAACCTCTGAGAAGTTAAGTAAGTAGCTGACTAGGGATCTGTCACTAAGGAATTTTTGAGACAGAATGTACAATAAATAACAGCCACTGGAAATATTGAATTCAAGTGCCTCCATTCTATATTGAGTGCTCTGATTACCAGCTTGTGGAGATATTTCTGACTTTTCTTTATTTAGCCTGTTATTATTCTGGACTTTGAGAAATAATTTTCCCAGAAGAGCACCTTGTTCCAGACTAGCATATAGCCTGGTTATCAAGGCTCTTTTCATGAGATAGGTGCCTATTTCCTAAGTCAAAAGACGTATTGAACCTTACTGTCTTCTATGTCAAAGGTGCCAGAAATACGCAAAATACAAATGATGCATCATTTCCAGTTAATATACTCAGAATCCTGGCTGCCTCAAGAAAAGTGGTATCTGAGCAGCATTTCATAAGATCTAAGTTATATGCTTGAGAACTACAGTGAAAATTAAGTGTTTACTCTCTTTGTGCATCTGGCATAGTGCTTCTGCTGGCTTGGTCATCTGCCTCTTTCTCAAGATGTTTTCTAAGATGTTTCCTTACCTCTGTAAGTTCCCCAGGGAAAGTTATCTGCAAATTTTCATTTTAAGTCCAGCAGAGATTCAGTACTGGTAAGGATATTTCAGAGAGGTAACACATTTTCAGTATGTCTCACAACTAATGGGTGAATCTTTATTTATATCTTGATAAAGTCTTATTTTCTCTGTGTTAGGATTCAAAGAAAAAATAAAGGTCTATTTCAATGCTTGATGTTCAAATATGACATTAACAAAACTTGTCTCTTTCTTACTGCAAGCTCTTTGTAATATGGCATAGAATGTGTTCATATTTCCATGCTGTTGTTTATGAATAAATGCAGATAAATAGTAGTAAGCCAACTGGGATCTATTGTGATAGACTGAGACAGTACAATAGCACTGAAAGCTAACTATTAATGTTTTCTTCCCATCTTGGTATTGCAGTCTAGAATTACCTTCTGGAAGGATCACAATGAGGCAGGTTGGAATATAGAATTAACAGAAGGAAATGACTAATTGTTTGCTTTAGGCCACCCTAAATTCTCTGTCCTTTGACAGTGAGACTTAAACTGGATTTTGTTTCTCAGATGCATAGAAGACTATAACAACTATAATGATTTTATTATTCTAAAGTCTTTGTACCCTGTTTCCAAGGTCTATTATGTAACTTTACTTTTTGCTGTTACAACCATTTTAAAAAATAGTATTGTTATCTCTAACCTTACAGAGTGATATTTGCTCACATTTAATTGTGTGACTAGATGCATTCAGGCACTAATTTAATTTCTGCTTGTCTAGCAAATAGAAAAATCTGTGTTGGTTTTGAATTTTGTATGTATTTGTGTGTGTGTCCTTACTTTCTCTGAAGCCCATCATGGACAGTTTAAATATGTGTACCAAATTATTTATGCAGAAAACTAGCAGTATGACTTTGAACTAATTCCCATTTGCCTGCTAAACAGAAAGAATAATTGGGCATCGTGATAAAGTATTATTTACCACTGAGGACAAAATTTTGCCTCTCAGGGTTGAACAAATCATTAGGCTGTCTTGAAAAGCATCTATTTTACTTGTCATTCTGGAATGGAGATCTCCTGTAAATAAATGAATGGCCTTTCTAGAAGCAAGCATATATTTGCAAGTTGTGTCAAAGCTCATGTGTCAGTGTATGTCATATTTATAGATGGATATAAGATGATGGAGAGCTAATAGCTGAGTGTCTTGTGGCACTTTTCAGTATGAAGTTAGTGAGTCACATTGATTGAAAGAACGTGATTAAACATCAATTTAGCAACCTCAGCTTTATAGAATTGCTATTTTTTCAGGGGTTATAGATATTTTTTCCAAAATCTCAACTTTTCATTTTCTCAGTCTGCCATGTCATCTGTAAGATACCTATTTTTCTTTCTGTCATTCTGCACTAAATTCTCCCAAATGTGTAACTCTTTTAAATGCGGTCTCATACCTAGGCTATTACTGTGTTCTCTTGGTGCGTGACTGCTTGTTAAGTTGTGGCGACTGAATTATGTGTCTTAGACCTCAGCTTCTTTAATATCTGTCTTTTAATCAGTCCCTATTTCTGGATTTTCAAAAGTGGAGTAGTTTTTTTTTGCAGGAGGGGAGCAGAGAAGTGGTACTGCTGCCTTTTTGTCATGTGCCTAGAGTAAAGGGAGTTTGTTCCAGTGTAAGGGGAGTACTTGGTACTGCTTGAATACAACTGGGAACAGGTTGTTGTTGTTGTTGTTGTTTTTTCCTGGATCACAGATATTTATTTCTTACTTCTATGACACAGACAACAGAGATGACCCTATAGAACCCATAATGTAAAGACAGAGATTTTGCAAGAAGGAGGACCTATGTTGCTGAGTTCTATGGGGGGAAAAAAAAAGAAGAAGATAATAAATACTGAATTTTCTTAGACGAGTGTAGAGAAGTAAATAGAGCTAGCACAAATCTTTTAAAATCCCTTTAGATAAATAGACTATTTTACTCAGTTTGATCCCTAAGTTTGGCTTCTGGTACATCTGAGGCTTTGTAGAGGTTGACAGATATCTTTAGCAAACTTGTATATGTAATTTCACATATTGCCAGCATCTTGAATGGTGGGCAAGCTGGTATAAGATGCATAATAGGCATTTTACAAACCAGATGATCTCCTGCTATAGAACATCCATTTCAGGTAATAACATATATCTTATGAGGAGGAATTTTCTAATTATTATCCAAATTATAGTAACATTTCTGGTACTTTCCAAACAAAATTTTATGGTGATGCGTGAAAAGGAAAAAAACACTCAAGAGAATAACAGTCTGAGACAAACTGGCATACAAAGGGATTAGCTGATCTCCCTTGGCTGTTGCAGATAAATGAACTTAGAGAAAAAAAAAAAAGAATGATGAATTACATTTGATCTTCGAAAGGATTTGACAAGCTGAATATACTGGAGCCATATAATATTTGTAATTGCAAAAAATCATGTCATAAGTCTTGAACATATGATCAAATTGAATAATAATCCAGTGTGAACATGCCTTTTTATTGTTTCTGTCTGACACACAGCTGTAAAATTAGCCCAGAAATGCTATTTATCAGACATGAAAATATTCTTCTGAAAACTAGTGAATGAAGCTTGTAGTGTAGACAGCACATTCAGTGTGAAAATGAAACATGTTTCTCTTTCTACAGTTCTATGAAAGTGGAAAAGATGAATGGAAATATTATGCTTCCATAATGCTAACATAATTTCCATTTGCCTAGGATAACTATGTTTTTGAATGTCCGTGTTCCTCAAAACGTTTTAAAATGCAAAGAAGTTGAAAACAGAGGTTGAAAATTAGGTTTTGTGATGTTCAGGACACTTAGCTGAAATTTTACTTTCTATTGTTCTATGGATGATATTGCTATCCAGTATGGTATTGATTTTTTATTTAACATGAAAATAGTTTTGCTATTCATTGCTGAAATAGGACTTAGTAGTTACTTATCTTGAGTTCTCAAAATAATAAGAGAAGTCAGGCTTACTGTGATCACTCTTAATATCTGTGCAATTAACTGAAAATTAATCTCAGTGTTTAAATTCAGTCATTGCCCTAAGTATTGGGAGAGTGAACTTCATTCAGATGTCAAAATTGTGAAGCTTTTATTAAAAGTTGTCCTTTAATGGGTATGTATATCTATGCATCCCAAATGGGAGATAAAATCCAGTATTTAGGTTTAAAGTTGCTACAGCAGATGAGTATGAATCATAACCCAATAAACAGGGGCAGTGTGTCTTGAGAGGATTTGCAGTGGTCAATACCCAAGTTACGTGACGGAATATTTGGTGTCTCACTGATTGAATCTGCAGTCACTGCAAGTCACTGTTCTGTGTGTTGCAGCCACATCAGCTTATTCAGCTGCTGATCTGTATGTCTGTGTTACGGACTACTACATACTGGATGAATCTGGAGTTTTAAGTCTAGCATGAGCTAGAGGGCTTCCCTTAATGACTTCGAATTTTATTAGCATTCATCTTTTCAGACAAATTTTCTCTTAGTTAGCCAACGTAACAATGCTGCCTGGTTTTTCTAATTCACAGAGACCTACTGACTGCAGACAGGTTCCGTTCAGTGTGAGGGTGAAGCTTAAGCTGCGATTTCTGATTATATGCCTCTTAGCAGTACTGTGGTGATTTGTCACACAGGGCCTGACTCCGTAGAAAGGATTACAGCTCTTTATACTCCTACCAGATGTTCTGTACACATTTTTCTGGACATTAAGGAGGTAATTAAATAAAAAAAAATATTGTCAGTCCTAAAAACCCATATTAAACCATTTTCTGCTTGCTCACTTTGTGAATCTGAATGATCCTTGTGATGCTACTAAACTAATTTTTCTAGTTTCTTGTACAGGTGCCAGTTAAGTTGAACAACCTGAGGTACTAAGCAAAAGAAATTTTAAAATAAAATTTAAATGCAGTGTCTCATATGGTTGGGCACAGCTTGAATTGTCTGTAAGACTATGATATGTCCAGTAATTTATACTTTAATTTCTGTTGATTAGATTTACTTTGGATGTAACATAATGTGTCACTAAATTCAAATATATAGGTTGTAATGATGTCACAAGGAATTTTCCATACAAGTTGCTCTAATGCTTTTTGGTAGTGTATTGATTGCACTGTATGTGTATTGCATTAAAAGCAAATAGTCTAATGTCTCTGATAGTTGAAGGGTTCCACTGCAATGTCCTCTGTCTTTACTATACAAATATGATAATGCTTGGCACCAATTCATAAACCACTTTCCTTTAATCTGTAGGATGCCTGTAGACAGCATGCATGTGGATTTATTCTTGTTTTACTGTGTTTCCAGCAATCATATATTAAAATATTATAGGTGAATTTTTTAATCTTTTACTAAGACAGGTGTCATAGAGTCGTTTGAAGGGTCATTGAGTGATTTTAATGCAGATGTCCACCATCACAAGAAGATAGAGATGTTGGTGCCATGGCAAGATGATGTGTGGTCCTGCAAAGGGGGCTGCCATCCCTGTTCAAGGTGGCAGGAAGGTGGCAGGAAGATTATTCACATTGCAGCCTGTCATTACCTGTAGTGCCTTTGGGAAGAGATTGACAGGCAGGACATTGCGAGCTGTATGAGTTGTTCTGATGACTTACTGCAGTTTTCAGTCAGGAGATTGTTAATTTCTTTTGTGTAATCTTGGTACTTCTCTGCCCATCTGTAAGTCAGCTATAATAACTTGGTCTTTGAATTTTTTCCTGCCATTGCTCTGCTCTGAGAGCACATTGTGAAGTTTCCATGTTAGATGATTCTTTCATTATTCCTGTTTGCCAAGAGCGTTGTTCTCACTGCTGTCTATATTATGCTGCTTTTTCTTTCATTATGTAAAGTTCCATGTATTCATTTCTCTTCATAATGTGAGAAAGGTCATAGGTACCCAGGGGTGTGATATCTCTCTATGACATCAGAAAATGTCAAAGTGAAATAAAGAATTTGTCAGCATTAATATCCACTGGGGGAATAAAGCCTGAACTAGGAAAACTTGTGACTTGTAGTGAAAATCACACTTTATATTCATTTAAACCAAATTCAGCCTTTTGGCACCAAAAACATCTGCAGCTTCAGTTTTTGCATGCTATATAAATTGCTACTTGTGTTGTCATTTCAGGCCTTCTGGATTTATTTCCATTTATTCTAGAGAAAATATTTTGCTTTTTGAGTTGAGAGTTTTCAAGCTCACAATTTGGGTCTTATATCCTCAGAAGATGACTGGACATAAAGCAGTAACATACCTTTTAATACTATTTGTGCTGTTTAGTACTTTACATATTTACCTGCGATTTTGTATTCTGAGCATGTTTTTAAAACCTTAATCATTTCCAGAACTCCTTTTTGGGAAATTGTATAGTATTATTACTATTGTGTAATAATAATATAACATTAAAAGAGAAGTGGACATTTTCTCACAAGAAAAGTTCTTCAGGTGGTGGGTTTGGAGCCCCTGGAGCCTGTAGCCTTAAATCCCTTTCAATTGATTATTGCATCTAATGGAATGAAGTTTGAATAAAAGAAGTTCCTCAGCATTCAGTAGTGGTAGACTTGTGGCAGAAGTTGAGACTATTGATTTGATGGTGCTTTGACTTGACAAAGAAGGAGTTGAGATACATCTATAAAGTCAAATACACACAATCTGCAAGTGGCTTCACATATATTTCAAGAGACTGGGATAGAAGCCAGTTTTCTTCTGGCAGCATGTCAGACTGTGCAAAGCCTAAGCTAAGTCATTCATCTTCACATCGTGACCACGTAGGCATGTCTGTGAGGAGAAGGGCTTGTTTACAAGGGAATGGATTGTACCCAGAGCAGTGACTAACTCCAGCTAGGACCAAAGGAATTTTATATGTGACACTGAGAGTCATACGTGGCACAGAGCTAGTGCTCTAATGAAATTAATCACCTTGGCAGTTCACTATTGCAAAACCGTTTCTGTGTTTTTTTAGATGGTTGCATATTTTACCACTATTACAGGAATCTGCTGCATCATTAATCATATTTGGATTTTTTTTTCCTGGAGTCTTGGCTGCCATAAAGTAATAAAAATACCTGGTAAAGTATGAGCTCATCATCCATTACTCTTCAAATATAAATAGTTTTGATAAGATTTGAAAGAAGATGAGTGAAAACCCCCTGTTATATTCTGCAAAAGTTCAGCTTTCAGGTAACTCTGGAAAGAACACCCAGGCTTTGCCTATGAAAAGAATTGGTCTTTGTCAGATTTTAAAAACAGCCATGCTATTTTGTTGAATGTTAGTGACAGGCTCCTACCTAAGTCAACAAAGTCATTTTGTATATGAATAAATTGTTCAGATTCCTTTTTGTAGAGTAGTGTTTATCTAAAATTTGGATTCCATGAGCCTGGGACTAAATATCAGTGATAAAGTGGTCTCATGATAAAACTTTCTTTTTACAGAGTTGCAAAAGGTATTTCTGTTAATTGTGGCAAGTTCAATCAATTATACATGTACAATATTTTGAGTAGAGACATGTTCTACCAAAAATGCCTAAATAAAATACAAACAATATTAAGTAATTTTTTCTCTCATTTCTTGTGTTTATTTAAACAGATTTACGTTAAAATCTTCATCTGCCTGCTAAACCTTACATCTCTGGATTTTCATTTAAGGTAAGATCTAACAGAAAAAAACCCACATTTTTCACATTTTTATTTCAGAGTAAAATTATAAAACCATGTAAACATGGGGACTAGAAGTGGGTATAAGTAGGAAAGGAAAATGAGGTGATTGGATATGATCACTTTCAATAATCAAGAGGATTTCCCTGAAAAATTATTTACCCATTTTCTGAGATAATTTATTGGCAAAAACAAGGGCATAACTATCTAAGAGTTCAACCAGTCATCAGTGTTTGCTACAGTAAGAGCGCTGTTAGCAGATTTTCAAATAAATCATTTCCTGCTTAGTCTTTTGTGAGTTTATTCTTATTGGGATTCTCAGAGATCCAGACATTACACGTCTTCCTCCTTTTTTTTCCTTTTGCCTTTCATCTCCCACCTCCCCTCTAGTAAGTTGCAAATTAATAGTATGAACATCTCACTTTTCCTCCTTCTTATATTGCCATAGGCACTTTTGGTTTGTTCCCTTTGCTTTTGGATCCTGTCTTTGATTCTCATTTTTTCCGTCTTGATATAGTAGCATATGGAAAAGTTATATGAAAAATATTCTTTCTAAAAAATTAGCCACTTTAGAACAGTAACTTCCAGCATGTAAGACCATAAAAATGTGCCATCAAAGACCAACCCTTCTTTTGCTGTATGAGAACAGGCAAGGTCACTTGATCTGTTCAGCCTGGAGAAGACTGAGGGGACACCTCATTGCAGTCTGCAACTTCCTCAGAAGGGGCAGGCACTGATCCCTTCTCTAGAGTGACCAGTGACAGGACCCAAGGGAATGGCCTGAGGTTGTGTCAGGGCAGGTTTAGGTTGGGTATTAGGAAAAGGTTCTTCACCCAAAGGGTGTTTGGGATCTGGAACTGGAACCCTAGGGAAGTGGGCACAGCACATAAGTGATCACTTCCAGAGTTCAAGAAGCATTTGAACAATGTTCTCAGGTCCATGGTGTCACTTTTGGGGCTGTCCTATGCAGGGGTGGGAGTTGTACACAGTGATCCAGTGGGTCCCTTCCAACTCAGCATATTCTATGATTCTGTGCAGCCAGTCACCTTGGGGCAAAAATTAGAATTCATAATGGAAATCAAAACATATCCATACTGTCTATTTCTCTAGAGCCTCTGTCCTATGAGCAGAAAATAGGCAAACCTTTAATATTTGAAACAATATTGTAGGACTTTTTTCTCTATATGCTGTACAAATGAAATACTTGAAAACTCATGTTTGTGTTAATAGTTAGTTAAAAAAAACCCTCAGAGTAAAAAGCCATAAGCTAGGCCACTTCGAATATTTCAGTTGAAATACTGGTTAAAAATAAACTACATAAACAGAATAAAATAGGGAAATGAAATTCTGCTCCATGAGGATGTTTGGTTTTTTTGTTTTTGTTTTTGTTTTATGTACCTCAAACATCCAGTCTCAGAGGCAGTTAAAAAGTCAAAGAGTGTGGCTAATGATAAAAAGGCTAAGGAAGTATATATTCTATGCCACTTGTCAAAAACATGAAGACAGTATATTTTGGATAAAAGCCCATACAAAGAACATGGGTATAGTAACATGAAAGAACAAAAATTAACATGTCCTTCATGAAGAATGCCACCATTTTCCATTAATATTAATGGCACCCAAAGTCATTCTTTGCACAATTCCTAGTTAAAATATGTATTTTCTGCCTACTTGTAGCATCATACTGGTTGTGTGTTACCTCAAACTGCTCTCATTGACTGACATGTTTCATGCTAACTCCTTAGGATTGTATTTATTAACATGTTTGAACATGACTTTGTTCTTTCTGTGAGTCTTATAGAGTCTCCAGCAGACTCTATAAGGTGCATTGTGTCTAAGTATGATCTGTCTAAAGTGAAAGAATTGAATAATCTATTTGAAATCAGTGAGAATTATTGTATGCTGAAAAGAAAAAACAAGATCCAAGTTAGTTAAATCTTCATTGCTGGGATCAATTAAAGAGTTGGATGTGGAATAATGGTATGGTAGAGGTATTGTGTCCAGATGAATTACAGAGACAAGATCTTCATTGCTTTTTATGAAGTTGTGGTCAGTGTAGTTTCAGTTTTACTCTGACAAAATTGTTCCCTTATTCTGTATGGATTTCAAGCAAATCAAAATAAAATGTCTAGACAATGTTTTACTTTTAGTTCTGAAATAAGGTACAAGTGAGGCAAGATCCTTGCCCAGGGATATGCAACTAAGAAAATTTTTAATCGTAAATTGTCTTTTAAAAAAGAATGAACTGCTATCAAAGTCAGGACAAATGTATGACAGAATAAATAATTACATTTTGATCTTAGATATGGTGAATTTCCTATGTTTTTGTGGATCTATTTTAATTTTGGAAACAGGAAATGTTAACATAAGTGTTAGTCCAGAAGATGACACACCACTGCCTTGCCATGTTCAGCAAGGTGCAGCTCATTAGATAAGTCATATATATGTGTATATAAGAAATGTTTATATATCTTACTGCCCATCAAATGCTGGGTAAGGATGAAGACTGAATACTGAACAGCGCAGAGTTAACAATTTCCAGGAAAAACAGACAGCATAGTGATAAAGGAACCAATTCCATTGTTGCTTAGTGAGTCTAATGCTGCCCCTGGAAATGCAGATTTATGAGTAAAATGTAAATGAAACAGCCATCATTGGCTCTGACTAGGTATAAAGCACTGAACAAATGGAGGATTAAAAATGAAGGCAAATACTCTTTATGTTACAAAATGTCTTTTAAGTGAAAAGCTGGCAAAACCACACTAGTATAGAATGGAAACATCAAGAGAAAAGCTATTTTTATAGTGATTTACTGGAAAATTCCTTGAAGAAAAACAATTCCTTTGCATAGAACATTTGATGCTAATGCCACAAGAATTTTCTTAGCTATGGAGTTTCCATTGAGGTAACTCTCTAAAGTGTTTCATTTCAGTTACGTTGTAGACAACCCAAATATGACAAAGGATATTATTTCAATTTTATTAATAACTCTAAACAATACTCAGAGAACAGGAAAGATAAATCTCAGGGCTGAGCAAACATTAATGCAGTGAAAGACATTCAAGGCAGAAAATAGTGTGAGGTAGATGCCAAAGACAAATACTTTATAGGGTGATTATTCTTTAAGCAGATGGTGCATAGAGGACTAGGCTGGGTTTTGTGGCACAGTAGGTATTGCACAGCACATGCTGCTCTAAGAATAATTAAGACATTTGCCATCCCCAAAATTAAGGGGAAAATGCATCGTGCTATAACTAATGAGCTGTCTGAGTTATTTTTGACTCAGTTTATTAAGAAAAGATTGGAGCAAACCACAGCAATAAATCTCTAGGACACATACATCCCAGACTGATTTGCATTGAAGGTCATGACAAAGTTCAGCAAAAATGCAGATCTGAGCAGAACAACTCTTCATATGTCATGGATTGCTGTGTTTCTTTCCTTTGTAGGCAGCTCTAAAGAATAATGATGGTGATTATATCATGGTAGATAAGATGTTAGGGACAGTATGTACTTGTGCATGTTTGTCTTTCAGTGTTTGTCACATGCCCACCTGTAGCTTTTTAGCTAGAGTGGAAAACATTCAATACCGAACTCCACAAGTTTATAAAAAAAAACCTCCATGTAGCTGTTGAGTCACAAAGAATATTTTTTCTGAGGAGACATTTATACTGCTTGATTTTGTTAATCCAAGAAAAATGCCTCACACAGACACTTATCTTCCTGTGTTATGAATGAGAAAAAAAAAAATTATTTGAAATTGTAGTTCAGGACCTGGGAGTTCATCATGTATCTGACTCTGGTGTATGTTATCACTAGATTCAAACTCCATTTCAGTGATCTGATTTCTGTGGCAAAACCAAAGTACTTAAAATACATTTCAGCTCATCTAACTGGGTCTTAACTTTATCCATTAATTTCATGTGGATATAAGTATCCCACCTTAGTAATTTCATTTATGTTTTAAGGTTAATCAATTAGACAGTTACCCTCTGAGCAGTAGTTATCCATATCACAAATCTGGATAATTTAATTTACATGTGATCTTAGATGGCACTATTTTATATCTTTTTATAGTTCAATCAGGGGATAAATGGCAGTAATGTAGATACACTAAAAAGTAAAATGTGAAATATACCAAGTCTTCAATGAAACCTAGAGTGAATTTCAGGGTCTGTTGAAGTAAATCAGCTTATTTTTAACATGTAAACTCTAAGTTATACTCTGTGGCTAATAATTAGTCTGCTTTTCTCTCTGGAGTTCATCAGTGTGTTCTTCATCAGCTTAGTGATGCTGCTCCTGTTGTGTGATAACTACACTGTGTCTTCTTTGCTTCTATTTTATTTTTATGCCTGGCAATATGTAGCCTTTGCATTCCTGAGATTTTAGTCCTTGGATAACAAGGTTGCAGTGGATGAGAAAATTATTCTTCTCAAGTAAGAGAATAATTTCCTACATATAGGGATGAACAGTAGTGTAGAGAGACCACTAATCTGATAATATATAGTTATAATGATAATATGATAATATATAGAAATATAAATGTATTTATCCTTGTGAAAGAATCTCAGTAGTCATGCTCATTATTGCTATCACTATCAAAAACTTCTGGAAGAAAACCAAATAATTAAAACATCCATCAGCCATGAGATCTCTAGTCATCTAGTCTCTGCATTAGAGAACACTGACTAAAGGATGAGACAAAGTCAATGTAATTCAGTTCAAAAATACTCCTGTAAAAATGGAATGAGAAAGCCATGAAGTTGAAGTAAAAAGAATGATATTTTCTGATATTTTTTGAAACAGGGAATAGAGATGGATTCTTTTTAATTCAAAAATATCAAGCTATTAGTAAAAAGACCTAATGGTGGCCAGCTAAAAAGAATGAAAGGCTTTTTTTGTCAGTCGTTTTGTTTCTATTCAATTAAAGTCAAAGCCCTTAGATTTGTCGTGTAGAGCAAACCCTAAATGCAGTTTCATTTAATTCCTTCAACAGGTTTTACTTTAAGAGAAAATTCTTACAAATCTTATGAGTCTCTCTTTCTGCAGTGTTGAAAAGATATAATGTGAACAAAGGCAGACAAGGATGTGGTGTGTCAAATGAATTTGTTTCTTAAGTGTTCCCATGCCTCTGTAAAATTGCTTTTTTCACATAAGCTGATTATACCGTTTGCATATGAAACATTTTCCTGGCAGTGGTATTTTGCTGAAATAAAAATTCCCCAGGAAAAGCAATACTTTTTGCAGGAAATTTCCATTTGGCTCTAGGTCAGGTCAGCTTTAATCTCCCTATTGCCTGAGTCACTGTCGTCTTTGTTCTTTATATTTGTTGCATTATATAGAAACCAGAGGGCCCAGATAGACCACAGATCATGTGCCCAATTATGCCCTGCCTCAGTATTTAAATAAGTGGGAACTGATTGCTACTGTCATCAGAGATTGCTTTCCATGGACAGAAAATGGAACATGAAGATCACACAGGAGGGTGAGGTGTTGGAACTGGACCCCTGATGAACCAAATGTTGTGCTGTGATAAACAAGCCTTTACCCTTAGCAGCCTTTTAATACTTCCCTTTCCATATCTGCATTTCAGAAGAGGGAAGAGGTGCTCTTTAGAAAAGATGATTACCTTTCTACCACATATCAGCATGATCTTGTATATCTTATGTTTCACTTTTTCGGGTAGAAATAGGAGTGAAGAGAGCTGAGGACTGCTTCTGCTAGCAAATGTAGGGTCTCTGGAGCACTGTTGCTACCCTGTCTTTGTTGCTATTTTACCTCTGCTCCGTGGAAGGAAGCTTGGATATGTCTGTGTCTTTTGTTGTTATGTGCTGAATTTCTCCTTAACCATGATAATCTCATCTGTGTTTGACATATTTTAGTAGTTAAAGTGACTCAAAATTTTCCATTTCTTTTTTCTTCCTTCCTTCTCTACCAGTGATGCAAATGATTTTCCTATAGAAAGTAGGAAACCTGGGCTGGCTATGTGACTTTGCACTGCACTACTGCCTCACTAATAAATCTTCCGGAAGCTACAGCAGCAACTGTAAGGGCTTATAAAACAAGCTGGACTGATGGTACCACTGTACAGAGCCAAGTTGGAAGTTTTAACACGTGCAGGTTGGATAAACTACTCAGGAATATTTCAGAGCTGACTGTATTCTGATTTTTGCAGCTGTAACAACCTAATCACCAGTCTGTTACAATACTGCAACATAGCACTCTACCTGAGCTGAAACAATCCCTTGTTGCATAGTAAGGGTGAACAATGCCCTTTGGAAGTGTGAATTGGAAGCAGTATTAGATGAAGTAATTTCATTTCCCTTTGTTTTGCAAATTTTTTTGTCATTACTAATGGAATAGTCAGGCTATATATTTTTTTATCCTGTATTTTATGTCAACTGAAATTTAAAGTGTGTAGAATTAGATACATTGAACAAAAGACTTGAAGTCTTACTGATACTGTCATTCATTCCTCACCATTCTGTATTTCAGCAGGCAGAAAAGTTGTAATTGTTAGACTTACTTAATAATTTAAGCACCTCACAGAAATGAGGTTGGGTAAAGGTGAATATACTGAAGACACAGCTAAAAGAAAAAAAAAAAACAAAAAAAAAAAACAAAAAAAAAACAAAAAACCCAAATACTCTGTCTACTACTACTTCTTTGAAGTGACTGAACACTAGAAGTATATATTTTTTAGCAGTAAGAGCCTCTAGACAACTTGCTGCTTTTGTGAAACTGTCAAGTTGCCTTGTCTTAGGTCATTTAGCACTTGTCTCCCAAATAAACCCACTTAAAATGCAGATGCCCCTCCTTCCGTGTGTAAACATGTATCCATACCTAATTAATGATTAATAATTAATTATTATTAATAATACTATATATATATTTTAAAAAGTGGAACTCATATATAAGATATTTTTACAAACAAAAAATTGTTTATAACAAAATCTTGCTCTTGTAGGAAAAAGCTGCATGACAATGAAAGAAGCTCAGTAAAGTGCTATTCTCTTTCTCTCCAATGTTTGTTCAATGGGATCAGTGCACTTAATTACCAAAGGCTAAAGACAGGCTGATAAACAGGGAAGTATATGTCTTAAAAATATAATAGCTAAGTTTGTGTGTGCATATGCTAAGTTTAAGCTTATATATGAGCACTATTTTATCATTGTCCAGGCAGCTCTTTCGGTGGTCCTTGACATGGTTGCAGTCTAAGTGAATAAAAAGTCTTTCATTGATGTCCAAGTGTAGCTGAATAACAAATATTCAAAGTGTAGCTGCTTTGTTTTGGGTTTAGGCATCAAGATGGGCTGGTAACTGCAAGGGAAATAGGCAACAAATGAGGTTTGTAAGCATAAGATATTTATTTGCATCTTTAATTTGACAAAAAACTGATAGAGAGAAGATGAAGAAGAGAGAGAGAACATATGAATGAGGGAAGAATTAGGAATTTCTTGAGATTGGAGGAGAGCATTTGGAGGTGAGGAGATAAACATTCAAATTTCTTATGGGATAATTTGCTTTTTATTCTTTGAGAGCAAAGGAAGATAGGAAGGAAGAAAGTAAAGCATGGTGTGTAGAATAGAAAAGTAGTACCATTTTACCACATTTTTCCTTTTAAAAAAATAGCTCTAAAGTGTTATAAAAGAAAGCAGGATAAAGGGATAGTTTGAGCAGTGAATCAAAGGTGACATGAAGCAGATAGGAACAGAGAAGTCGCATTGTCAACTGGAAAAATGGAAGAACCAAATTAAAGGGGTTTGACTTAACTTCAAAGCAGATCCACTGAAAATCTTTTTTTGTTAACTGAATGATACATATGCCTAAAGTATTAGAATGATTCCATTTATTAACTTAATGACCTTTTTTAAGGTATTCTGTTTTCTTTTCTTCCTTTTTTTAATCGTGCAGTGTGTATCTAGTTGTTAAAACTCAAAAGATGTTCAACATGTACATTATCATATCACAAGTCTTATGTCTGTCGATTTAAGTCTACTCTTCATTCAAGTTACTAAATTTTTTACTTTGATAACATTGATAAAATTAAAGCAAAAAAAGAGACTTCTGTTAAATCTTGATTTTTTATTTTTTTTTTAGTCTTAGAGTGGAGCAAGCTGTAAGTGGTGGAGTTTTCTGCATCATCTGTATTTAAAATCCAGAATGCTGTCTGTCCTTCAGACCTGATTTGTTTCCAGGGAAAGTCAGAATATCATAACAGAGTTTCTACAGTTCTGAGGTTTTATGATCAGTTTTTTCCTGATTTGTTTACAGCTTATTTTTTTTAAAGTTATTTGTGTAACAGGTAGTATTTATAGACTCCAGATTGTCGTATGAATTAAATTAAGGTCCTTCAAGGTTATAGAACTGCCTTAGCAACACATTTCCCCTCCTGAGCTGTGTTTCAGAGAAAGGAAGAAATACTGCTGCTGTCACGGCTGCTGAATTCCCTGCTGCCAGCAGCTCTGAAAGCCTTTGTAGAAAACAGCAAGTCAGTAGCAAGTGTAAGACAGAATATACATTTTCAAAGTGAGTCCACTAGCAGCAAACTGTGAACACACAGTGCAGGACAGACAAAAATGTGTTACATCATGAATCACATCAAAGTAAATAATTTTGGAAGTCATCAGTAACAGATGACTGTGATGAAACAGTCAGATAGGGAATGGCAATTTCAAATAATAGCAGGTGCAGTAAATTAAACTGGAAATGAGGGAATCCTAAAATATTGTAATTGGCTTCAATCTCAGATGCTGGGCTGCACTCTGAATTTTTACCTTGAAGACAAAATGAAATCTATAAAAAATAGATGTGAAGAGCTGTAACTTTTTGCTAGGTGGAGGACAGGAAGGATGGAAACACACTGTGCTTTATAGGAGCTTTTTTCAGCTGTGGTTAAGGCTGTAAGTAATTGATAACAGGTGACCTAACTCAGCAGGGAGAAGCCCTAACCCAGTTCTGGGAGAATTTTGATAACAATTTTTTTTAAATGTACATTGAATTCAGGAATAGATTTTTAATAACCAGTCGCACAATATTTCACCAATTGTTATCAATATGGAAATTCAATTAATCCTAACACATTTGGAATATTTACAGTAATGTTGTAGCTGCTGTAAAAACTCAGTTGGACACAGGGCATTTTCTTTTCCAGCTGTCTCTCTTCCAATACACAAGGCTGCAGTACAGATGGAATAACAGCCAGACCAGGCTTGGCTGTGCTCTTGCAGAGCTTCTTGGCTACTTGTGCCACAGGGAGGAGCTCTGCAAAAAGCCATGCTGAGGAGGTGTTGGCACCAGTGTCTCAGTGGTGAAGTGCACCTGCTTCAAGCCCCGGGTCATTATAGTGAGATGAGAAACTATCCTGAAAAGAGGGTGCTTAGAAGTCAGAGCTGCTCTGGTGTGATATAACCTGCGTGGTGCTGGGAAAGGGAACCTTTGCACTGTGTGTTTCCCAGAGAATTGTTGTAGAAGGAAAGCTGTGCCTCTTAGTTGTCTGTGGTAAGAGCTAGCTTCACACATGATTTACATGAATTGAAGGAAGTTTGTGTGCTTCCTTAAGCCACAGCTTATAAGAACCACTTTCCTAAAAGCTCCCTGTAGCAGAAGGGCCAACATTTGCCCCCAAATTTACCATATCAAGTTGATACCCACCTACAAAATTTTTGCTTGGAAGTAGGCAGCTGAACAAAAGCATGACTGGGGAAAACAGAAGAATAGCATGCAGTGACTCTTGCCAACCCTGAGACTAAAATAATCCATGTCTCAATAGCAAACACATGATAGATATGTTCTAGTGAAAGGTATTTTTGCAATACATCACATACATTTATAATTTAATGAGGAGACTGTTATGACTAATACATAATGTGTATGGTCTTTTAAGGCCAACAGATATGTACTGAGAAAATAAGGTAGATTTATAATTTAATAGTCCCTTTTGAGGACATATAACAAGATAAATTTGAAAAATGTAAACTATATCCTCTCCAGATCAGTAACTGTAAGAAACCAAATGTTTCTGTTATTCATATAAAATCCATAACCTTAGCTGTTACTGTGAAAAAGTATCAGTGCAGAAATCTTTAGTACGTTTGTAGTATTTCATAAATCACCAGGTAAATAGAATATTGCAGCTCACCAGATAAATAGAATATTTCAGCCTATGGAAAGTTCAAATGTTGCCACTAAGAAAAAAAACCAAAAAACCATTGCATAACAAGGTAGTTATTAAAATAACCAATAACTAATTAAATAACTAATTAAAACTAAAAAAAAATATTTTTGAAGATCAGTATACAAAGTGAATGTATGCCTTCAGAGCTGTGCTATGAGAAGTGAGGAGTTGTTAAGGTCTGTCCACAAACTTTGACAAGGAGTTGGAATTCTTAAGTAGTTTTTAAAGTTGAATTGTAGTTTTTGATATTTTGCATCCAAACATTTTAGCAATTTTCTTTTCCACTGGTATTACTGTTATTTTATTATAAACCAGAATCCCATGTAAAGATGGAGCTTTACTGGGCTAGAATTTTTTGCTGTGTTAAAGAGTAAAGTGCAACTGTCAATTTACAGCCTTTAGTTTCAGGTTGAAAAAAGTTTGAAAAAGTAATCTGCAACTTTGTGATTGCTTGAGTCCAAAGTATGCATATTTGTGAGATTAAGAACTAAATATGTGTGTGATATAGTATAGTAGGGAGCAGGTATTATTGCTAACCAAAATAGTTTTTCAGGACATTCAAAATAAAGCATATGAGAAAGAAAAAAAACCCCATCTTCTTAATTTTTGTTTACTGTGTCATATCTTTAATTTATTTGCACAATTATGAAACTGTTGCCATCACAGTTATTAAGAATTAATAGGAACAGAGGCTGGCCAAGAGATCACAGTATTCAACAGTCATAGAATTGGTCAGGTTGGAAGAAACCACAGGGGTGATCTGATCCAACCTTTCTTCTCAGTCAGGGTCTTCCTAGAGCACATGGCACGAGACTGTGTCCAGAGGGTTCTTGAAAATCTCCAGTGAAAGAGATTCAGTGTTCCATGAGCTGGGATTTCCTTTTCTATGTGGTGGTATTTTTAGTTATTTCTGAACCAAACCAAAAAATTGGCAACATAACAGACATTGTATTCCAGATATTTCAGGAGGTATGTCACCTTCTGATCCTTCCCCTAGTTTCTAATTTCATTTTGGTTCTGAAGTCAAGGGAAGTCTACAATGCAGTGGGGAACTGGACATACATCTTTAATCAAACCAGCAGGCGATAGGTGATGGAAGCATCAGCAGAAATTTTGGTGTGGGCTGGAAAGGGGAATGTTTGTTTCCACATGCTTCTCCTGGCCATCCATCCCACGTGAGGCTCAAACAGGCTGGTCTGTTCCTGCTGACATTGCACCCCCTGCCCACGGGGCAGTCATACCTCAGCAGCAGCAACAGTTCTGAATCTGGTGATGGACAAACAGCCCGCAGTGTCTCCTCTGCCACCTGGGAATCGTGGCAGTCTCTAAGTGCCATCCTACTAAACCGAGTCATGTTGCAAACCCTGAGCCTAGTAACAGGAAAAATAGCTATGGATTTTTTTAATACAATTTACACTTACAAACAATTTTATATGCTTTTCTTTGTGCCCAGTTTATTCAATGCTAAATGACAGTGAAATTCTTCCTAAACATGTTTGAAATTGCATGTTTATGAGGCTATATCTCAAAGTTTTCTCTTTAATTAAAGCCAAAAGAGTCTTTGTTCAGTCTGCATTTATTTTTCAGTTGTGTGGGTGTGTATGTGTGTATTTTCCTTAAATTGTATTTCTGCAATCTCATTTCTTCAGTGAAAGATTTAGAAGCAATAAAATGTTGCAAGTGTTACCATGGCAATAAAGATCTTAGAGTATCAAAAATAGTATCTTGTTAAATCCCACTGTAGGGTTGGTACCCCTGCAGTTCCAGCATCACTGTCTTTTACTTGGTGAATTTTCTGGTTTTTTCTTTGAAATACGGAATGAGTGTGACATCATATGGTAATCATGTATGAGATGGACATGTCCATTAGCAAAGGTATTTCACATGAGAGCAAAATGTGACTGGTTATGAAAATAAAGTAAAGCATCATTCCCAGTCCCAGGAAAGATACAGGATGTGGCAGTTTTCTGATTTATGCTGCAGGAATCTAAGAATACATATGTTAAGGCCAAATTAGTTGTGTAACTGTTAAATGAGTAGAAGACAAAGGAGCATGTTAGTAAAATCTTATGATCTCTGCATGCTAGTTACAAGTGTACGGAATTATTATAATATTAATTAAAATCTTCCAACAATGAATATACTCAAGTAAGAAGCTTTGGACAAAACTATTTGAACATTCAACCATTGATATTAAATAAGAAAGGGTTTATAACACTGCAGAGATATTATGCATGATATATATCTGATCCATTAACATTAATAGTGACAGCATATTTCAGTTTGCAAAAAGTCTGTTTTGCAAAATTATATACCTTCTTTTGATAAATCAACCACCTGTTTCAAAAGCTTTTTTCCAAATGTTGGGCTCGACATTTAAAATTTGTCAACTAAATTTTGTATCAAAAGATAATTAAAGGACTTCTAGTGCTCCAAGTCATCCTGCATGTGCTCAAATTTGATATGTATTGTGTAGAAATCACTGTACATGAGATGAATGTTATGCCACAGTAAGAATATGTCATATTCACAGTAAGAAAAAGTTTGATTTACAGTCTGATTTCCTTTTTTTTTTTTTTAATTTAAATATTATATATTGAACATTTTTCAGTTTCCTCTGTATATTTTAACTCATGCATAAATCTCCAAATAGTGAGGTTGCTGAGCTTCCCACTGTTTTTCTTCCCTTGCAAGCCAAATCACCTTTTCTACAACAAAATGTAAATGTTTTTATGTTTAACATCAGGTTAAGGAAAAATCAACTTTCTCAGATCTCTGCTTTCCCTATGCCTTTCTGTCCCCAAGTGGTTTTTTGAAAGTCAACCTTCTTTCATGTTTCCTCAGGTGCTTTGTAACACAACTGTGAAAGCAATGTTGTGGTTTCATTCATAATGCATATCTCAGATACTTTACTCTTTTCCTGTGGACAAAATTAGGGATAAAAGATGTTGGATTCTGTGACAAGGCTTGGCATGACTTACAGAACCATTTAATTTAATCTGCAGGTGTTTGCTTTGGAAAGCAATTAGGCATCTCTATTCTTTTGAAGTTTCCTATACATTAATATCCCCATCTGTCTCCTTGCTCTTTTGGTTTTTTTAATGTGTTTCATAGCATAAAGATCAATATTGAAAAGGTAGTGGCTTCTCACATCCCTGTGGATTGTGATGATTTATCAAATATAAATTATTAACCTAATAGAGTCTGAGAGCTATACTAAACATTTTTTTTTGTATGCAGTTACACTACCGTTTAGTATTTCCTTATGGGATAGGTGTTTATAGAGTTTATTAGAATTATTTACTATATTAAACTTTATTAAATGACCATAATATTGGTATACCTTTTCCTGAAGGAGCATAACTGAATTTCCTCTGCCAGAGTTCCTTCCACTGTGGCAATGGGCAGTGCTTTAAACGTCTGCTGAAGTCCCATTGGTTAATCAGTGGTAAGTCTGAAAGTCTTGAAATAGCAATATTGGCTTCTGGAACAATACTTCTGTAGGAATTACACATCTACAGTTGTATATCACGATGCTGCATCTCAGTAGAATCTCAGGAATCAGAGTTTATATCCAGGAAAGATATCATAATGCATTAAATACCACATGGTGCCTACAGAGGAAATGAATTATCAGATATCTGGGTTATAATCACGAGTTCTTCTATTTGTAAGTAATAATGTATAATTTGCAAGTATTTACTAGCTTCTTATTCAGCACATGTGCACAGTCATTATGATAAACTTATGGACGTCTTTAGAAGTGTTACTAAAGTAATCTATCATCTATGTAATTATACAAAGAATATTTTTCCAATTGAAACAAATTTTGTATGAATCAGGAAGTTATCTATAAGTATCAGAGCTGATAATTTATCATTAGTTGCAATTGAATTACCAATGTATCAGAGCAATACTAGAAATTACAAACATTTCAATCAATACTTTATGAAAAAATCAGTTTTTATGTTGCTGATGAGCTGTACACTTTTCTTTTTGTTTAGGATGTCACATATCATGTGGCAATATTTCCATTTTTCATTGTTTAAATAAGGGGAATAAAAAATATCAATGGCATAGAACACATCAATTTTGGCCAATATCTTTGTACTTCAATAGAGCTTTACATTTTTACTAATAAATCAATAGTAATTTTTGTAGTAAGAACTGATTAAATAGGAATAGGGCTGAGATAATGAATATTTATATATTTACACGTGGATATTTTTTGTTTGTTTAGAAGTAGGAAAAATGCTTTATAATTTGGATATGTCAGCCTTGCTTTTCCCTGTCACTTATTTGGCCTTCCCTGTGCCTTCTTTGGTAGCTGAGTATTAGCTTGAAAAGATATGTTTTGGTATATGTTTCAAGTGATCAAAAAGGTGTTCTTTTGGAATCCCATATTGATTAAGCCTTCTTAATTTTTTGGAATGTGAAGTGTCTTGCTGGCACAGGTTATGAGAATGCCAGCTGAAAAGGAAACCTAATGACATTGCATAGACTGATTGCTCTAAATTATGTGGGGCATGCAAGGTTTGTTTACAAGCTCTCAGAAGGAAGATACTGTGGTTTTCCCACTGTAGACTGATATCAAAAGAACTCTGTAATGCTCCTATTGTGCTGCAGGATATGATTTGGTTATGTTATTGGATCATTTGGTGTGTTTGATGACAAGTGAAAGTGAAATACCAGGAACATGTAAATAATGTTGTACTTACAGTGTTTTGTAATTCTTCCTTAATTAGCTGCAGGGCAAAACCACTCTGCTTTTGAAAAAAGGCCCTGGAGAACTTTAATTTTGCTAAAATGGTATCTAAACAATGGTTATGAGATGGCACTGAAAATGGGGAATATACCTTGGTCCCTTTGCGTGTGTAATTTCTGTCAATTTTTTTAAAAAAAATCTTTATTCAGTTGTTGCTTCTAGATAAGACTAGGCCCTAGTGTTAGATTCTTTAATATCCAGTATATTACACTCCGAAGTTCCCAATGCAGTCAAAAAGGGAGTACTCTCTATTTTAGAAAGCTATGCCTTCATTAGGTCGTGTTCTCAAATTCTCTAGTAAGCTTCCCCCGGAAACAATAGGTTTTTCCATTAGGAACACTTGTGTTTTGTTTTTGGTTTTTTTTCCAAGAGATAATAGTAAGTTTAGAATTACAAGGACGCTAGAAATTGAAAATCTTCAGTTTTTCAGGGATGTTTCATTATCATTTTTTCATTCATTGCACTTAATCTCAGGAAAAAATGTGAATTTTTAATAACTCCTCCAGACAGATATTCAATTTACTATTATGTGCATATACTTGTATTGGAGGAAGAGCTAAAGAGTTGCTTCTACAAAGACTTTTTGTTCGTGGTAAGTGATGCACTGGGAAAGTAGGTTAAAAATATGTTGCTAGGAAACAGAAGAGGATCCTAGCAACTGCTTCTGAAAATGAAAATTGTATGCCTCTGAAAGAATGGAGCTTCAGCCCACAGCAATCCAGCTAGCTAATATTGTTTTCTTAAAGGGAATTAATTCTGTAGCCTTGATCTTTTCTATTTTATTAGTAAAATAGTATTTCTTATTTAGTGAATAGTGTTCTTAGGGAAGGAAAATGATTTTTCATCCATTATAGTATCTTACAATGTACTGGTAACATGCTCAGTATTTAGCTGGACCAGAATTGTAAGCTTTTGAGATCCATAGTCCTTTAATGTCCTTTAATAATTTATATGCAGGACTCACCAGTTTGAAAGATGCTCATTAACCTGTGGTTTTATGTAATCAATAACAGAGTGTTTGTTTTATTGCATTTTTGTTGTTATGTTCAGGGATTAAACACCTCAGGGAGGAAGTATGCAGTTTTGATCCCAAAGTATGTTTAGGAAAAGAAATAATAAGGGATTTTTGGAATACATGTAGCCTGCTTTTCTTTCAGCACTAGTTTCACTTCCTTCCTGGAGTTTCATTTTTCCATCTTCTTTTCCCTCTTGCTGTTGTTTTCCACAATAGTTCACCTCAAAGCATTTGTACCTTTACTTTTCTGTTAAACCTTTTCTCCCTTCCTCTTGCATTTCTCACACAGTCAACCTTCCTTCTATTTTTCCAGACCTTGCCTTCTCTTCTCTCTTACTCCTCCCTCTTCCCTCATCCACAGAGTTATATTCATTTTCCCTAGTGAACCTTTGCCTTGGAAAATAGGGCATTAGTTACAGGACACTGTGATGCCACAATTCATTTGAGCGTTGCTAACTCCTTCAAGGCAGAGAGACTTCTATTGGTGAAAGCAGCAGAATGGTGGAGAAAAGTCCTTTTTATCTTCAGTGTATAGGCAAATGCTGTGCAAGCTCAGGACCACTTGATCTACATCCACGTGACTTTTCTATCTGCATATGTGTAGATACTTAAATACGTCACAGATAGCATATAATGTGTGTATTCTTAGGCACGTGTGTGTAAGGCTGTCTTGATCTTTGCCTCAATGTCAAGAGAAATTCTGATATGGGAGTACCATAAAATAGGTCAACATGCAGAGCTGGTCTAGGTTCCAGCATGTGTTATTCTTCTCTATTATACACTTGAGTCAATCTTGGAGCAATAGAAAGAGTTAAGTGTGTAACAAACCCAGGCAGTTACTGTGATATGACATGCTGTACCCTGCAGGGAAGGCCTGTTAAAAAGGAAATCAGAAGGAGATTTAGATATCAAAAAGGACAGAAATAATGGATGACAGGTGAAGAAAAGACAATCAGATGTGAATTTACTTTCTGCAGCTATCTTGAGTAAACTATCTATGCATATAGGCAAATATTGCTAAGAAGTATCTTTGGAGAAAATGTGATTTATAAAGTGGAAGATGGTAGAAAACACTGGAAGACAGCAATTACTGAACTAGGAATCATGTCCAAGGCTAGTGTAGCATCCTGAGTATCTCCCTTTTAGAAAAATTTGTTTCTCTTCTGTGCTAATTTCATGGGTCATTGGAGAAAGAAATCCATTTTAACCTGCATTTGTGTTTTTGTTTTTAAGACTTTCTTCAGCACTCCTTTCTATTGTGGCAGAAGGAAAGCTATGGTATGTGAACTGCAAACATGAGAAATGTACCTGGCTTCAGTGTCTGTTAGACCAATCCACTGCCAGCCTTGTGCAGTGTGGAGATTCTGCACGGACTCACTTGAATAAAGGGTAACTCTGCCTAGAAAAAATTAGGCACAGTAGCTGGTAAGATAAAAATGGAGCATTTTCCCTTTAAGGGAACACATCTATTTTCAAGTGACTAACAATGTAAACACAGTGGAAACCTCAATAAGTTAAGAAATACTAAAAAATAATTAGCCCTGTGTCAGGGTTCTTGATTAATAAGTAATTGAATCTCTCAACCTGCTTAATATGGAGTTGAATTTTGATGAAATCAGATCTCTGTGGTGTGAGCTGACCTCCCATTTAAGTCAAATAAAATCCTCATTGCAGGAATCAGTTTGATGATCTTACTCAGATCCTGAAAATATTTTGCTTTGCATTACTAAACCACTTAATTTTTTATCAAAAGTTGGTGAAAGTGTTGATTTACAATATATTAGGTCAGGATGAAACAGCTCTATTAAAAATGATGCTAGCACAGAGTAAACCCCAAGTATAATCCTGTTTTCTTTTGCTTCATTAAAAACAAAGACTGATCACATTAGATTTCTCCTTGTGTATATAGTCATGTATTTGAGAGCATGGGGAATGCAGTGGGGGAGGTGGATAAATCGAGAATTCAAAATTATTTCTGTATTTTCCACTATGTGTAGTTCCACATCTTTTTATTTCCTGCAGTATTGTCGTTTGGCTTATTTCTGTTTGAAAGAAATACCTTGCATTTCATATATTCAAAGGTATATTTTTTGAGGACCTTGACAGAAAATTGGCTGTCATGAATAATTTCTCTGTGAATGTCAGTCACCTAAGTCTCTAAGCATGGCTGAACACACAACATGTTTAATGAAACTTTAACAGACCCAAAAATTTGGTTGACGTGAGCAAACGTTTATGATTAAATTAAGGATTGTTTCCAGTCCAAAGCCCAGCAAAAACAATCCTAATGGCTCCATCATGCTAAGAAGGATTAAAGAAAATGTGTGCTAAAGCTGACAGTGATCACTGATCAAAACTTCAGTCTTTTTAGCCCGAAGGTAACTGGGTCAAATTTCATCATTGTAAGCCTTAAGGTATAAAATAGAAATTGAACTTGCATGGTGATGCAAGCTGGCTATGAAATTAGAAGGCCTTGGCTCACAAAATATGAGAAGTTGGCATACTCAATGGAAATGATGTTCAAAGCAGTTCACAGTAAGAATGAGGAAAACAGCTTGTGCTCCTTTGGAAGAATAAACAGCAGTTCTCTTCTTGCAGTACTCATATTTCACACATTAATAAGTATTAAGGAAAAAAAAGCAAAATTAATATCAAAGTAGGCATAAAAATAGAGATCCTTTGAAGTTTCTAAATGTTTAGAAATTGTGTATTGTGAAAAATCGACGTCTGAAGTATAAAAGGTATATTTTTGTGAAGAAAGAAGTATTTAGGAAAAGATCCAAGTAGCTACATATAATAATATATTTTCTTCCAGAAAAAAAAAAAACTAATAAGAAAACTAGCACTTGAAAGCAATTTGAGCAAATCATGAATAAAGACATTTTCCTTTTAGTACATGTTTTTTACGGCTGCATTTGTTACTGTACAAGAGAAATTTCTTCTGAGGAGAGAGGGGACTATTTATTCTATCTCAAAACATCACAATTAATTCTTTACATTAAATCCTAGGTTTTTAACTCAGCAAGAGGATCAGAATTTGAAATGTACATCAGAAGGAAGCATTACATGGTGAGAATATCTGAGCAGTGAGCACACCATGTTAGTTCTAATTTTGCTTCTCTTTTCAAAATAGAAGCAGAGTATTGTGTCTGTAGGACTCCTTCTGAGATATGGGGAGGGATCTCTGAAAGAGCACTGGTTAAAAAAGAAATCTAATATCTTACCTCGTTCCCCATGCTCTGGGTGTCAGCCTCAGTGCTTGTCGGAAGCATCAGCATAATCAGCTGTCACAGGTCAACAAAATACCCATCCCAGCTCATTGTGCTACAGCACCTGCTGAGGAATACTGGGATCCCAAGAGCCAACTCTTAATCCTGCAGACAGCCAGGTAAAACTGTGAGTGGCGCACGCCGAAGGAATAGGGCCATCTTCAGCAATTTGTGTGAAAGTCATATTTTTCTTTTTGAGGCGCTCTGCTTGTGCTGCTGGAGGCCCTCTAAAGACAGAAAGTACAAAGGGTGCACAATGCACTGTTGAGTAGGTGGGCTGTGACCACCTTGTGTTTCTCCTGAACTGTTTCAACATGATGTGAACTTCTGCCAACTTTTTTCCCTCTCTTTATTTTTGATTGTTGATCTTTTGAGTGAAAACCCAAATTAAGGCTGTACAGTTTGTTACATGTCTCTAAAGAGGAGAAAAAGGATGACAAAAGATGCTAATTTAGAAAGACACAAGTGAAAAATGATGATGAGAAGCTACCCGATATGAAATATAACCTGATATGAAATAAAATATGAAATAAAATATGTTTTCAAAGCAGTGACTGGCCAGTGAATTACACTCCCGTCTAAGACATCTTGAAAATCGACTGGATACCTGGGGGTGCAGCAGGGCAGGGAGGGGAATATGCTGCAGTACTTGTTGCTGCAGGAGCTGGAGCCTTGTTTTTGACTGCTGTTGTGCACATGCATGTGCCTTACACTACCCTGAAAGAGATACTTCCCTTTCCTATATACCCTGTGCTCCTCCACTGCTCCAAAGCTGCCAATTGCAGGAGGCATGTGTATTTAGCAGCTAAAGCATGAATAAATCAAGCCATGCCTTGTGGCTGGGCACATTTATTTAGCTGTTAAAGGCTGCATGTGGGAAGAAGGTATCAAACTGGAAATATCAAGAAGGACTGTGATGTTAAGGCATATGAGCACCTAAAAGCTGAGCTTGCAGGGGGATGGAGAGCAGTCCTCCTTGGAAAGAGAAGGCAGGAGGCTGGATTCACCTGAAAAACCCTGACCAAAAATTAATTTAATGCCATGGACTTTTGATTCTGAATCGTAATGATCTGTGTATACTGCCTATTAAAATGTAGTTATTTTTGGTTAAGCTTATTTTCTGCCACCTATTTTGGAAGTCAGTCTCCTAATAATGTTCCATTTCTTGAAATAAATTTAGGATATTTCCAGTGATGGAAATGTGGTTATTTCCAGGGATCTCTGCTTAGAAAAAAACATTGGCATAGAACTGGAAGAACAGATCTCTCAGGCACATTTTCTCTTTTTCACACATACAACATATCTTTATATTGCAGTATGTATTTAAATGCAAGTGCAACCAGACCCATATAAGATATTTAGGAAATCAGCAAAATGATAAACAAACATAGCTTTCCTTAACAGTACTTGTACACAATATAGTAATGTGTGCATGAGAGATGTAATTATGAAAAAGGAACAGAGCATGAGCACTGGATTTATGGTGATACAAACAGAAATAAAATAAGTAAGAACATTTAGATTCAACTGAAATCTGTAAAGGCACTGTGAAGTGGAGGTGTATTTGAGCAGATTTCTGCTGGAAGGAGCACTCTCACTGAGGTAAATTCAGAATACACTGGGGAAAAATACCATTATGAGTAATCATACTTTGACAGAGGATAGAGAGAAGTAACACTGTTTCTATTTTTTTTTTTTTTTTTTTGAGGAAC
>VWYO01003921.1:118743-146939 GCA_013400275.1 Rhadina sibilatrix
CGGGACAAAACTTAAGACAGAAAGAATGCGCTTTCCTAAAAAAAAATTCAATACAGTATTTTGTATTTTCAAAAATATTTTCAATTCAGTACTTTGAGTTAAAAACGTGGGAAGATGTTACTCATCAGCATTTCCAGAGTTTTATTGATTGTGCTGTTCTGCTTTGATATATACATTTGATTAAGGTAATGATTGGTTGAGTGTAATGATGATTGTCTGATGCTAATTTTAAATGGCTAAGGTGAAGCTCATCAGTGGAAATTGTTGGTCAATCTGCAGTAACCTGGTGTAATATTGGTTACTCCATTTTTGTGTATTCATGCAAGCTGTTTCATTGAAATCACTCCTTGTATTAATGGGGAGGCAAAATTGCAGTAATAGTCTTCATTTGCGTAGGCTGCCTTCTCACAGCTCCCCCAGGAAGGCTGAGAAGCTCCAAGAAGGGTTTCAGCCTGACTTGAGGGGTGGCAGGTTGTCTTCTTCTGCTAGTGAGTAAAGGGAAAGGACAGATAAAATGCTGGTCCTGAATGTCAGTCTGGGCTTTTAGCATGGATATCAGCCAGGTTTATTTATTTGTTGTGAGGGGCACTTGATGTGTTGTATCTGGCCCCCTTTTTTTGCCATTAGCCACCTGGCAAAGGGCTTTTAAAAGGTTCAGCCAAAGTCGAAGTAATAGAATCAATGTACACAGTAGTTAATTGAATTGGCTGAAGTACTTTTGGCTCCAGCTTTAGGGAAAAGCCTTATTAATATTTTCCAATTTGCTTTCAATGATCCGAAAATTAATAGCAGCACACCATTCCGATATAGAATAAGATATTTTATCAGAAAATTTCAAATTGACCTTTGTAACTTTGAATTGACCTCTGTCTAGGAAAAAAAATCTATTTTCAGTGTGCTCTGATAGCAAAACTACTGTTAAAACAATAATTTATATAATGGATTTTTAAGATCTCATACAGTTTTACTGGACATCTGTAAAATTACCAGCATGTACTTTTAAAAAGAGTTATAAGGCTGAACCTCATTTACACTGGGTTTTAGTAGAACAATAAACTGCAGCAGAAATTAAAGGAGTGTAAAACATGAAAATATCATATTTGTTATGCTTTCATGCTGAAGGTGCCATTATACCATCATACCTTGCTTGTTCTTGTTAATATTTTGGTTTCTAAATCAAGGAATTATTGAAGAGTGGATTTATGTTTAAGAAAATTATTTTTCTTAGAAATTGAAGGAAACTATTTAAATATTCATTCTAAGTAGGATCAGTTTTAAAATGGAGGAAGAACCGAGACTTCAGTACACACACAGCGGTATGTTTGGGCTTTGATATATTCTTTTTTCCCAAAACATACTCTTGAGCATATTCATTTGAGCAGAAGTTTAAAAATAGGCACCAAAGATTATTTTTTTCCCTCCTAAGAACTTAATTCAACAAAAGCATTCAGGCTAGAGTAGATCTGTAGAACACTGGTTTTCTACCTTTGCTTGTAGAGTGGTAAATCTAGTCAGTAAACCTTCCAGTATAGTTCTTGACAGAAACTTTCTGCAGTAGCTTTCTCTTTGACAAATATCTGAGAAAGCTCTATACTGTATTCAGTTTTTACAGTAAAGTCTTTAGGCTTGTGCTTAACTCTATGCAAAATATTGGGGGCTTTTATTCTGATTAAAAGCTAGCACTTGATGACATTGTTTAGGCCACCCCCAGACATTTCGTATTTCATATTTGTATTCTGAATTTGAATCTACATTATTTCCCTTCCTAAATTTCTTTAATATTATATGATACTGTACAACAAGTAAGGCTCAGAGATCTGAACCTTGCTAATGAATATGTATGTACTTTTTAGCCTGTTAGACCTTACCTTTTATTTCTACCATATTTGTTAATATGAAATTAGCTATTGCAGATTAAAGAGGTAATAAAGTCAAGTGCTAGAAACATGACAATCTGAATATACTTCAGAATGAAAATATTAAATATAAAGGCATATTAACAAAAACATCTGGATTGGTAAGGAAACAAAGGATGTAATGAGTTCCTTTCTTATTTATTTCATTTAGTAAGTTTAAAAATCCTGTTTGTTAATGTTTCATTTATATCCTTGTTCTCATCTCCTTGTGTATTGCTGTGCATGGGTTCCTAGGAATACCACAGAGGTTCAGCAACAGAGGAAAATAGCTCACACTAGAATGCTGGATATTATCTAGAGTTGTGTAAAGCTGGCCCAGAGAAAAGTATTTTGTGAGTTATTTAGAGCTATAGCTATGACATCTGTTTTCAATCAATCTGCTCATTGATACAAGTTAAATATTGATAGCCTTACTGAAATGTCAATTGCATAAGTAATAGGGGAATGTTGTAAATTAGGTAGGAAACTACCACTAAAAATGTCATTGGGATTTGGAAGATATTAATAAATTTAGAGCAATTCATAAATTTAGAACATTTTTTTCCTTACACTTCACACCTAAACCCTTTAATTTTTGTTGTTGTTGTTTGTTTGATTGCTTTGGTTGGGGGATTTTAATCATTTTTATAGAATAATTGTGAAGAATAAGATTCTGATAATAATGTAGACTAGATGTTTATTTTGCATGAGCATGCCTATAGAAAAGTATTCTTATTGTCCAACAACTCATGCAAAGTCAAAGGTACTTGAATATGTCATCTGAGAGAAGGACTCTGTTCTTGAACGGTTTCTTGCAGCAGAGGTCTTGCTGCAGTAGCTTTAAATACTGCTAAAACCTTATGTATCTTTGTACTAAAATTGATGTGTGAATTCAGACAGTTGAAAATTGACTTTCCAAACCCTACCTAGCCTAAGCAGGGATATTACATGTATTTTGATGTTCTACTAAAATGTTGCAAAAGTCCAAAATGACATTTACTGCTTTCCCAACTGTCATTTGGCTCTTATATCTCTGCTATATCTGATTACAACCCAAAGATTTCTGAACCTGGCTGCGTAAGCCGCAGATAAAAACTGCTGTTAATTGCTTTCATGATTATCTGTGTTTTTATGTCTTCACCTTTGGCCATACACTTGCCTCTCAATCTGAATTATCCTCCTGTGATTTTCTTTTCAAAATCAGTCACTTCCACAGAAAGGCTGTGTTTTGAAGAATTAAAATTTCATGATGTTTCACCAAAAATTCCAGACAAGTTCTAACCTTTTTCCAGACCCACCCATTTTCTGCTGATCATAGCTTGCCTAAAATCACACTACAAATATGTGAAGGAGGACATGCCTGCACTGGCACAAAGAGGCAGGTCTGAGCTCCCTTTGGTTGTGTTAGCTTGCAAAAGCCAGGGAAAGACTGGGCAGAGACACCTATGCAATGTTCAATTAAATTCCAGGTACCTTAGTGCAGCACTTTCACACAGCCTAATCTAACCAGCTGAGAAGTCACTGTTAGCTCATTGTGTTCACATGTAGAACGTGATAATTTTACATGTGTTCTCCACCATCCTCTGTTTATGAAGTCTGCTCCTCCCTCCTGATACCTTCAAAATGGCCCTTTTTCCCATCCATTCCAAGTAGTCTCCAAAGGGGTGGAGGATGATGTTCTCTCTTATTTTATGTGAATCTGTATATGCAACACTGGAAATGAGTGATTGTTTTCATTTACTTGCTTAAACTAATTCTATCCCCACTGATCTCAGCTGGTAGATAAGGAGAGGTATGCTCCTGTACAGGGTAATTACACAAAACACCTACAGTAAATCCAAAGCATGAGGCATTCCGAGACTGAATTGTTCAGATACTGGCTACAATGTCCATTCATCATGGCTGGACTCAGATATCAGAAATCTCAGAAAAATGCACAGCACTTTGCTGTGTTAATAATGGAGGCTAGGATTTCTTACATACTTACATACTGACTCCAGCCCCACTCCCAGCTATAAATTCAAGTTTGACTAATGAAAAAGTAATACAACTAACAAGTGGCATGTAGAGCTGCAGCATGAATGAAGCCCCATTTCCTATGGACTGATGCCTTGTGGTTGTTTGGCCTCGATGGTTAAGGTACAAAAATCCTGTGGCTTTCCTTACAACTGAATATTTAAAAGTGCTGGCATGCAGATTCTTAGGTATCATAAAAAGTGTGTGCTTCTGCAGTTTTTCCTTCAGCCACAAACTTAGAGGATCTGATCTCAATCCTCAGTTTTATATTTCTACAGAATGTATGGAAACGTAATAATCTTTGAGATCAATGTCCTTTTGTTTCATTTCCGCTGAAATCAGACTGGGAGTTCCAAAGCTATATAGGAAGCACACATGGATATATATGGGGTGTACTCAGACAATGTTTGACAGCAGAGCAAACTACAGCAGAAACAGCACTGTATTTTTCTCAACTGTCATTTGTGAAAAGTTAGAGTATATTTTTTTCATAATTCTGGATGTCTGCAGGGGAAAATTGTTGTCTTAAAAATTTCTGCTTTGACAAGTTTGGACTAAATCTTGATTTGTGCCTTAGGAAATAAAGCCAAATGAACTAGCTGTCTTGGAACTTTCAAGACACAGAAATAGGATGATGGACAATAAAGCAAGAGATTACAAGACTATAGACTTGTGAAATTTAGATTGGTTTTGAAGTTTCAATTTGGCACTAACCTACAATTGCCTGAAACTCATAAGAAATGCTTTGCCTTTCTTGTACAGTAACCTTGTCTCTTCTTTCAAACAATAATTTGAAAGTCAGTTTATAATATTTTATAATTTTTGTGACTTTTAGACCTTACAAAATAAATCCAAATACCTTGGCTAACTTTTAAAGATCAAAGAAGAAACTTTTTAGTTAAAATAAATATTTCTGATTGTGTTCATAACATTGATTTAGTACTGATTAAACCAGAAAACCTAGTTTTTCTCTGAGATAATAAATGTCTGTGATGCATATAAATTCTGGTTTGAAACATATAACTTATCAGAGCCTTTAGCACCAGTAAAATATTATTCTTGGCAGACATCAGTTTCAATGAAATTTGAGCCACAGTTTATGCAAAGTTCTCATAAGAAATTAATGCATTCATCCATGTAAGTCTGAAAATATCAGACCAGCAATGACCTGGGCAAAATATGGAGAAGTCTGGAGAATGAGCCCGTGGAAGTGGCACTGATTACCTGCATCTTACTGCCTCTTCACAGCTGCTCACATCTAACACAGCTCACTCTTCCTCTGCTTTAGAGTGTGACAACACAACAAACAGCCCTTTCTCCCTGCTGATGTTGTTTCGTGGTGCTACTCCTCTGATTTCCGCAGATTTATGGAGAAATCTGCCAAGAGAAGGCTGAGTTATGAGGCAGTGTATTTATTTCTCAGGGGAGTTACCTCATTAGGAACCCTCTTTGTATTTGCCAATTCAATGCACGTTCATTCACTGGACAGCGAACAGGCACTTACTCGTGTACTTAGTTACACATGCACATACACAGAGGAACAGTAACTTTGAATCTGCATCCCAGAAACAAAAGTATCATATTTCAAACTGTGTAGCCTCTGCATTTGTGAATTAAATGCATTTTTTATAGCTGCACCTAATACTGAGATGTTTGCAACCCATTTACCATACTCCTGAGGTATAGAACAGAGAAGTGGGAGTTTCTGAAGGGAGCAAGTGAATATGTACTCCGGTTGCCAGCAGCAACAGAAAAAAAAAGGATATTTTTGAGAAGAAAGAAGTATTATTTATGTCTGTGATTTTTTTTTTCTTTTGCAGCCCAAATTATATCTAATTTCTGACATCCTCACCCTTTTGATTTGATCTCAACCGAGCTACATTCCAAGGCTTCCAATCTAATAAATATTAAAACTCATGAGTGTAAAAGAAACCTGTTAAAACTCATAATCAGAAACTAATGATTTCCAGATTAGTATGCTGCATCTATTCTAACTTCCAGCTATGGACAATATTATCCTGTGGCCTTGATGAACAGTAGATGATACTGAGGAACATCAGTTTGCTATGCCATAGCGTACTCCTGGGAAAGCTGCACAAACCTGTGCAGTCTCAGATGCATCCACAAACTCTATAAGTAGCTTTTTTTTTTCCTCTTGCAATTTTCAGATCTTACTAGAATATCTGAAATGAATGATGCTAGCCTGATAATCACAGATAAAGTGCTTTGTTAGTCTATATCAAGGTACAAAAGAACCCTTTGAAGTTCTTTAAGCATGTTGAGATAAAAAACTATAAAATATATCTCAGCACTGAAGTTGTATAGTGGTGACTTTTTCTGATTTCCTTTAGGGTTGTCAAAAAATTAATACATTTTCTGTGCTACCTCGAGGTCCTGCTACTCTTATCTAAAACCCTCTCAATTTGCATGTTATTGTTTCTTCTGAGTAATAAGATTTGTGAAAGTATCTCAATTACTTAGATTATTAAGCCCTTTAAATAGTTTTGAAAAAGTTATCTAAATTAATTCAGTTTTCTAAGTGTGTCTATGAGAAAGACCTGTAGAATCAAAACAAAAAGTTGGTCAGAGGGTTGGAGAACCTCTCCTATGGAGACATGCTGAGGGGTTTGGGATTGTTCAGCATGGAGAAGGGAAGGCTTCAGGGTGAACTTAGAGCACTTTTGAGTACCTAAAGGGGCCTGCAAGAGAGCTAGAGATTGACTTTCTGCAAGGGCATGTAGTGAGAGGAGTCGGGGAAATGACCTTATGCCAAAGTGAATGAGAGTCCCTGGATACATTCAAGGTCAGGTTGTCCATGGCTCTGGGCTCTGATCTAGTTGGAGATGTCCCTGCTCACTGCAGGGGGGTTAAACAAGGTTTGTGACAAACCCAAAACATTCTATGACTTTATGAATAATTTCATTATCAACATCTGAAATTTAGTCTAAATAATATGTGATGCTACATTCCTGTGGAAACAATGACTACAATGTGCTTCTGTTTGGTACTAAGGCATCAAAGTCCCAACTCATTTTTTTAATCAACGTTTTCCAAAGGTTTTGATAAAGTATATGCAGATGCTTTTGAGGATCAATATAAATGTTCATAAGACTAAATTTTAGTTTGATGATTTGAAAACATTAGGATTTTGAACTTTTATTTGTTCTGTTTGTACAGTAATCAGATTATTTAGAAACACAGGAGCTGTGACATCCATGATTAAGGGCTGAAGAAAACTCAGGGGAAGTATTGTGTTATTGCTTCTGTCTTCCTGGACCTCCACTTTTGATCCCAGTCAGGAGCAAAATATGAATTAGGCAGACCTTTGGTATGGCTCATGTTCTTGTAAGTACGTTCTGCCTTTTTTCTGTCACTTGAATTGTATTCCATTACAATAGTGAAGCCTGTAAGCTCAGGGACTGTGCATATTTTTTCACTATGCCCAGCATAATGGGACATTAACCTTTGCCACCTCTTGGTTCTGCCCTGGAAAAATAACATGACTAATAACATATACTACATTATTTTCTCCTTCTAAAGTAAAACTATAGGGGATTTATTAATCAATTTAGGGAAATGAAAATGAACTTCCATTAAAATGATAGGAATGGAATTAAAGAATAAGCTCAAACACTAAATCAATGTTCAGGTAAATATGTGATCTTTTGCAAGTTTACTGAACCTAAAATAAGCTAGGACATTTGGGCTCCATTTTGCATACACTCGTAATACCAACACCTGTATTCATGTTTTAATGCTTTTATTTTAGTAATCCCAGATCCTTCAACCAGATCATGATGTGCTGGTATCCTCTGCTTAATCAGATTTACAGTTAATGTGGTGGTTTTTATAACTCTGTAAATAATTTGAAAATAAATATTGCAACATTAACTTAAAGTAAACCAAAATATGTGCATCAGTGATATGATTGACAATTTAGACTGAAGTCTAAAAATATTTCTGTAAGATTATTCTGTAATGAAGTAGTCTTCTGGCTTGGAGAAGTTCTTGGGGAATTGGATGGATGTGCCAATAAAGTGTTTCTACATACTCACACCTCCCGTATTCCTTAGCTGGGGGTTGAAGATACAGGAGTAGATGCACATTTTCTGTGACTCAGAAAAGCCGTTCTTTCCCTAGACTGTTGCATGACACTGATATGTGCATCTCCTCTTTCTCCCCTGTTAATTTCATCAACTAAATCAAGGTTTCAGATGACATGGTCCATTGAAACTTCTGATAGATCAGTACATTATTTGAATGATTCAATATTATTGGCATGGGATTAGATGAGTTGTTTTGAGGATCAATGGAAGCATGCGTGCGTGACCTTAATGTCTCTCAAAACAGAAGAGAAATGAATTGCCACTTCTCTTGTTCATCTTGACCGTTCTTCTAGAATATACTCTATTGTTTTACTGCCATTAGTCTTTGTCAGCCCACGTTCACCTTTTAAAAATAATCCTGCTAAAGAAAATAGATGTAAGATTTCTCTCAACAGGCTCACTAATTAAGTGAAATAATTGCTTTCAGTTATGTCTTGCTGACTGTTTTTTCGCAGTTAAGTGACATATTATCAAGTGTGGCCCATCAGAGTGAGTGAATTTCATTCTTTAGCAAGGACTCTTAGGATATGCCACTGCTGCCAGTAATATCCTATATATCTATCATAACTGATGAGTGTAGTTTCTTCCTGAAAGACTTAAAATACTTAAAATGCAATGCCTATGTCTAATTGTAAAGCATATTGCTAATAAAATGCTTATCTGGCAAAGAGACATTTGAATATTTCTTCCATAATGATATGAAAACATATGTTAAATATATAGGATGTCTTTTCTTTATGGCTGAATGTGTATAAATTAGGAAGGGCACCAATACTTTTTTATATTAAGTACTGATTTATATTGAGTTGAATTAAAGCAAAATTTGGCACGTATTTTTATATTATCTTACAGTAATATTCATGCTGCAGAACAAAATATATTTCCCAATGTTTCAGACCTTGTATCTGGGCTTTTTAATGTTCTTTCTTGAATTCTCACATTTATTTAATGTTTTACAGTTCTCTAAGGCTGAAGAAAAAATATTGAAAAATAATTCCATGAGACTTCTATCAGAAGTCCAGGAATTATCCAGAGGGAGACTTCTGCCAGGGGGAAGAAATGCTGAATCTGATAGTCACCAACATAAGGGAGCAAATCAGGGACTTCAAGATCAGAGGCAGCCTGGTGGAGTTGGTGGAGTTTTGAGTCCTAAAAGATATGAGTCAGGTAAGGATTAAAGTTGGGCACCTGAACTTTAGGAAAGTAAAGTTCTAGCTTTTTTAGGAGATAGCCAATTGGATCCCCTGAGAGACTGCCTTCAGGGACAAGAGAGTGAAATGGAGCTGGCAGATATTTCAGGTAGTCTTCCATAAAGTGCAAGAACTCACAATTCCCAGGACCAAGAAATTGGTCAAGGAATGCAGGAAATCAGAATGGTAGAGTAGGGAACTGCTGGTCTGACTAAAGGGAAAGAAGGAAATGCACAAGCAGTGGGCAGGTGACCTGGGAAGGGCATAGAGTTAATGTATGGTTCTGTACTTGGCAAATAGCAGGAAGGGCTTCTACAGGTAAACCAGAAGAGGGTCAGAGAAGCTGTGCCCTCCTGATAAATGATACTGGCAAACTGGTAAAAATGGGGAAGTTGAGGTACTCAACAACATCTTTGAGTCTTCAACAACAGCTTCTCTTCCCACGCCTTCTGAGTGGATGTATGGCAGGATGAGGGAGCAGTGTCCCTCCCAGTGTAAGAAAAGATCAGGTGCGTGATGACCTGAGAAACCTGAACATAGTTAAGTCTATGGGATCCAAAGAGATGCATTCCAGAGTCCTGAGGAAGTTGGCTGCCATTTACCTGAGCAGTGTTAGCTGCAGGCAGTGAATAACAGCTTCCAGAATGACATACTCCATTATTGTTAAAAAGTTGTCGCTGGACTGTTAATACTCATGCAAAACATTTACAAAATATATTTATTTTGTTATCTTTTTTTAATGATGCTGTCATTCTGCAAGATTTAGTCACAATTGAATTCACAACATTGAATTTATTCTCCTGATGAGTATTTGGAGTGGCTAAATCAGTGAGAGCATTTGAATCTGTGGTGCCAGAGAGTCTAAGCTTGCTGTATTAGGATAATGCTTTCCTGATTTCTTCTTGCTTTTTAATCAAGTCCCTCTTTTTAGATTTACTTAGAAATTCCTATCTCTTATGCCAGAATGTTTGGCAGCTACTGGAATGATTTACTCAGTTGTGAATTTACTATCTTGCTTTTAATCCCAGTGAAATGATCCACCTGCCTGATATTCACTTCCCTGTTATTTCCTCTAATAAATCTCAGAAATACGATTGGTATACTGGTGATTTTTTTTTTCTTAAGTCTGCTAATGTTGTGTATTTTTTTTAGCTCTGTAATGAAACAATTTTGTTCAAATAATATGCAAAACCAGTCATACTCTGCCACTATAACTGTCATAGAGAGTGGGGTATCCATAGAGTGACCAAAGGACTCACATTACTTAGCAGGAAGTTAAACATCTTGTGAGTTAGTATTTAATCAGATAGATAGGCATAAGCCCATGTTTTAGGAGGAGAAGTAACATGATCCAAATCACAGAGCATGTGCCATGCTACAGCATTCTAGAGCAGTTAGATCTCTGCTGATGATCAGGGATGCATATCCATGCTTAGAGAGAGGAAAGATTCCCTCTTCAGAATGTCGGAGATGCGAAGTGAGTGTATCACTGTTCAAGACTGAAGCAGAATGTTTCAGATTGGAGCATCATCTCCCTAAGAATCTTGCCAGGGTCTTGCCTGTGTAGAATTTTTCTTAGGGTACAAGACTTTTTATAAAAATATTCCTTTGTGTATGTATTTATTATTTTCAAAAAAACTGGCATCCCAAGTTAAGTAAAATTAAGTGCCTCAAAATGATATTTGTAGTAACCAGTTGAATGGATGTAGTCTAGTAGCTAAACTGGAAGTAAGAAGAGATTTCTGCACCCTGGTGCTTGGCATGCAGCTGTTGACTTTGAAGGAAATGCGAATCTATTACAGCGCTTTGAAGCTATACACTTAGGTGAACAGATATTTTTTCACAGAAGTTCAGCAGTGGAGACATTTAATAGAATGAAAGCGATGTTGTTTCAATTACCTTCTGTTTGACTTAGAATGGCTTAGAAGAGCTTGAAGTTATTTCTGTCATGTTTTAAGAAATGTCAGGTAAAGTGGGCAGTCTGGGAGCATTATTTCCCAGTCTTACAGATAGGAATTGCCAGATTTTGTAGAAATAAATGCTCAGGAGTCACTTAAACCTCTCTTTAATTTAGTATTGTTAAGTGTCATGGTTATGAAACTAAAGAATCAGTTTCTCATATTTGATGGTGTGGGTGTTTCTGTCGGTACTTGTCTGTCTCCTGCCACCATTCAATGACTGTTTTAGTTTGGGCAGAGAAATGACAGGAAGTGTTGGGTGAGCACTAAACCGCTGAATTTTTGTGTAAAACAAGAAGTAAAGCCTCCCCCAAATCTGGTTTTATCCCAAGGCTTTTTATTGAGGTATCAGTAGTGAATATGCTTTCAGAGCGTTTTAAGTCCTCCAAAGAACAGATGATTACAAAATCTGTTGAGGTGATTCACACCGGCAGCATCAAAATTTGACAATTTCAAATATGTGATGACATAGGGAGCAAATACTACGTTAGACAAGTACAGTCATTTTGGATCACAGGGAACCAAAGTATGTATTCTCCAGAGTACCTATGCTTCAAACCTTCTAGCATGAATGCAATTTTTAAGTCAGAGGGGATAGCTTTTTCACTGCCTTCTTCACAGATGCACTGCTGTTAGTTCACTGGTAATTGTTTCAATCACAGTAGGTGGCTAACCTTGGACTATTTCATTTTGTATTATTTTCTCCAGTATAACTGCGTAAAGTGATAGAATATGGTAATTGGAAAGGAAAGAGAACGTGGGACATGTGTTAGGGGAAAGAGCACTTAAAATGCAAGATGCAGTTTTCAAAATGTTTAAACAGTAACATTTTCACACTTTTTGTTAACATCAGGGAGATTTTTCAGCTTGTTCACTAGGATTATTTTTTTCTTTAAGTAGAGGTCTTATTATTGCAATTAATTTCATTTTTTTTTTCTCTACATAACAGTCGAGAAATATGCATAAATATGGTTGTTAGTTGTATCCAGAACAACCTAATGTGAAAACTAATGGGAGTAAAATGCGTTCAACAATGAGCACATACACATCTAGTCAGATGATGACAGCAACACATCTATCTGTAATCCAGGTTTTCTGTGCTTTTATCTTTTAACCTTTGTTTCTTTTACTTTTTTCTGTACTCATGACAAAGTTGCAGCAAGGTTTGTATCTTCAAAGGAACCTCTTTGGTTTTGAAGTTCAGTCCACTCAGAAATGGATGACGCATTACTGATTTAAAGGCAGAGTTTCAAAGATTTTATAATGAGAAGTTTTATTTTCAAAATATAAGCCCTTTTGGTGTGTTCAGAGAATCAAACATCTCCAGGAAAACTGCCACTTTTTCTTTTTTCCTCTTTCTTTTAGTGGTGCTTTTAGAGACACTAAATTATTTCAGTTCATTCTGGAGGATTTTGTGTTGAAAAGCCGCCTTTGCTGAGGACAGTGTCATGCTTGCATAACTGCATGCCACATTTTTCCAATTTGCACCACAAGAGAAGAAATAAAGTTTATAGCATTTATCAGGCACTGGGTAGAGTGCCAAATCCTAGACAAGGTTTTTCTGAAGTCTGCACGTGCCAGAAAGGTAATGGATAATGGATTGGTAGTAAAATGTCGATGCCAGGGGAAAATACTGGCCTGCCATGAAAGTCCCAAAAGGAAAAAGGAAAGTTGTAGCATAAGAAGTCTATTGCCAAAAAGCAATGAGATCAAGTAAATGAGTGCAGCTGCCAAGCAGCAACAGGAGTGACATTTTTATGGTTGTGAGCCTGTTTTTCTAATTCTGACCTTCCCAACTGAATAAAATCTCACTAATGTTAATTCCTCCCATCAGGCCTGCTGAGGCACTCTCCCAGTGGTGCTATGAGCACTGAATAGGAGCCATCAGCAATGGCCCAAAGATGAGGCTTCCCTCAGCAGAGCCACTCACAGGTTGGATAAAACAGAGGAGTCCTGTGGAAAAGACAAAATTTATTTTCCCTCATTGAATAGTTCTGTCATTGAGAGCTACATTTGTCTTCAGGTTCAGTCTCTACATGACAAAATCACATTTCAGCTTTCATATTTCAGGTATGTTTATCATACCACAAAGACACTGCTGAGCCTCTGCTAAAGTGGAAGATTGGACGTAGGTTGTTGTTCTGTGACTTAAAAGAAATAATGGGTTTATGTCTGATTTGATCAATACCACTTCATTAAAGAAAATTGGATAGAGAGAGACTCCTAAACACTTAATACGGCAGTAATTCCATACTATTTTTAAATTTTAGTTTGGGTGACTGTGATACCATAGTGTATAAGATGTGAAATTCAGTTATTTTCTTAACAGAAGAAGAGAGCCAGTATTTAACACATCAGGCTTTGAACAGTACTAGGAGCCAAATTTACATGAAATTGAAAAAGTGTGAAAACTGGGAGAAGTATTTTTGGCAAACAGTAAATTTTTCTGTCCTTAATTTTGTATGTTTCCTAAAACAGTGGTTTATATTATTTTAGAAATGCATTAAAATGTAGTCTTTATTGCATTCTACACATGTTGCAAGCACAGAGGTTTTTTGATGTTTCCTTGGGTTTTTTTTAATTTTTTCCCCTTTTATTTGGTGGGGCCGGGGGGGTGGAGTTGGTTTTTCTCTTTTCTTCTTTTTCTTTTGCTAAAAAGATAATTAAAGGATTACTCAGTATTTCACCAGTCAAAAAAATCAGAGAAGAAAAAGTGAATTCCATGGGTAGGACTCTGTCTAGAATTCAAAACACAAGCTAGATCTGCTGTGCTACCAAATACTTCCAATATATTCCTGAATATATTGCTTGGTTTCTGTTGCACTTTGGCTTGGCTCAGCAGCACTCCTGTACCTTACAGGCCTTCCTGAGGCAAAGCTGCAATAAAGGCTTTGGAGAACTCAGATCTATAGGCACAATGCAGACACCCTCTATAGAATCTTACAGATAATGAGAGACCTTGCTTAGGGAACAGATTACAGAAAAATTGTGTCATAATCAGGTAATGTGGTCTACCCAGCTTCTAATACTCATTAATAGCATGCAAACAGGAGCTCACGGGTTATAAAACTGTGTTTAATCAATAAATGATGGCTTTTGTCTGTATTTTGTTAGGTGTCTCAGCTGCTATTCAAGCTGGTGTTTGCAAAGGCCCCTGGATGCACAAGTCTCCATAACCAGCAACAAAATAAAGGAGGTGATTATATGTTGATTTTAACAGTGAGGAGTAACAGAGTTCATAAATTATTATAGGAAATCATATTTTATTAACGTTTACCCAGATAATGCAGGTCTTCTTTGCTGTAAGTGAATCTTGCATATGCTAAAGCTGCTGATTTGAACTCTCTATGATAAGATATGCAGGTGTCATTTTACTTCTATCCATAGCAGCTGAAGGAGCTCTGCTTCACCAATTTCTCTCCCTGAGAGACAGAAAGAAAAGGTTTCTTGCTTTCATGCTGAACCTCCTTTGCATGCCTATGCAGATGACAATTTGAAAACAATGATTATTTTACCAGATTAAACTACTTCTTAAAACTCTTCTAGGATCTGTGTTGCTCTCTCTTGTTCTGAGATTTCCAAATAATAAATATTCTAACTTGGTTCTCTGGAAAGTAATTTTTCTTTTGAAGTGAGTAGGTTGTAATCACTTCTGTCATCTGCCTATATTTATTCCTTCTTAATCCGTAGTAGCAAAGATTTGCAGTGAATAGTTTTCTCTAAATATCTTGATTAAATTTCTGCTCTATGTTCCTTCTATTGTTGCTGTTGCTTTTAATTACAATTTACTTCCTTTTCACTTTTAGTAGATATGACTATTATTGAGATTTTTTGATTCTATTACAAAGAGAAAAAATATATATGATTATAAAGTAAGGCAATATATTGATAAAATATTAGTAATGTCATTTACTCCTAAGTAAGCAGTAATGGATCAAATTTTCTCTTAGAATGTATGATATCGAATTTATATGAAATACAAATCCTGTATGTTAGTTACATATTTTTATGATAATTTGGTAATCACCACAGCCTGACCATCGCCTTAGCCTTACTTGAAAGTGTTACCTTAGCTGTTTCCTTTGCTCAAACATTGGCTATTTCATACTCCATATTTATTTTTAAACTATCAAAACACTCACTACAATCTCTTTTGATTTCTTATGAATCATATTCTTCACAAAAGTAAAATTGAAACATTTTTTGTGTAAAGTTTCAATGGGTAAGTGAGAGTTGTTTTTATCTCCCTGAAACTGTCTAACTTCATATTTCAGAATGGTTAGAAACAAGAAATGATGTAGAAAAAAATACCACAGTTTTAAAAGGTGTGAAGGGTTACATTATTTTTCATTTCTCCCTTGGTCTAAGCTCAGGTGCCAGAGGTTGCTGGTGATTACTGCTGATTAAGGCTGCAGGCTGGGGAAGGTTTTTCTTCTCAGGCTCCTCTTTTATGTTTTTTGAATTAGCAGGAGTGGAGACTTGCAGTATCAAAACATTTCCTGAAAAAGTCATAAGTTTGATTTATTTACTTGCATTTGGTGGTGGCAGCTTGTGTTATTCCTAGTGAAGTTAAAAAGCACAGGGAATGGTGTCTTGTAGTTTGTTTCTGTGGGCCATGGTGACCTGACAGGATCTGAGTAGCTGGTAAATGAAGGCACCTGCTACAAATTCCCTCCATAATGTAATTTTTTTTTCCCCCAAAAGTGCTCTTTGATTCTCTGCCAGTGAACTTTCTCAGTCAGTCTGTTTTCATTCAGTTGAGACCAGACATGTTTATTTCACACATTTTCTGTGTTGGGGTGATGTGGCTTCAGACTGCTCACTGAAAACAGTGATGCCCCAGTCATTAATGCTGGCTGAGGGGAGAGCATATTGTAGCCCAAGGATTTGGGATGGCATCTGAAAGTAGTTTCAGACACCCTTCACGATTTGGTGATTTTCGGTTGTGTAAAGTAGTCTGAGGGTTCTGTGGTGAGTACACGCTGTTCTTGGAGACACCATGTCATTTCTGCGTGAGAATGGCCACAGTTTGGTGGGTTTTGGTTTTGGTGCCTGTTTGTTTCAGTTTGTTTGTTTGTTTTTCTGCCTGATTAGTTGATGTGGGCACATGTTAAAAGACTGGACAATTGGGATTTGTTATTACCTTATGAGGCATTAAATATTAATTAGTGATGGTGATTTAGGTTGCAGAAAGAAAAAATAATATCTGGTTGTGAAGAACAATAATGCTTGGACAGTAGGGAATATGTTTAGAGATCACATTGGACTTAATTACTGTGCTTTTTTAATAGTGATGGGGGAAGCACATACTCAAAATAGCTCACCAAGGCTTCTTTGAGTTGTTTTAATTTAGAGGGGAAAAAAAAAACCAAAAAACAAACAAACAAACAAACAAAAAACCAACAACAACAAAAAACCAACCAAACTTTTAATGGGAAAGTGGCCTCTCAACAAAGAGAAAAAATGGAAAACAGTAAGTTCTTTTGATTTTCTTTGTCTTGTTAAAGTATATGAAACTTTTGGAGAAGTAAAGTTGTGTGTGTGTGTGTGTATCTGCGTATCCATATCTACACACTTATATGAGTATGTACATATCATAATGAATTTTACCAGGTTGTCAGGGGTGGGAGGTACTTTTCTTGCTCCTTCTGATAAGTGGCAGAAGTAGCACCCAAAATACAAGTTCACCATTGGGCTTATTTAGAAACTTCTAAGAACTTTCTCAAATGACAATTTTTGGTTAAATGCTGCATAAGTAGGCTTTGGCATGGTACAGTCTTAAGAATTGTCATGCTGTTCAAATAATTGCAGCAGCATGTAAGGACCAACTAGTCACACATTTTCTTTTCGAGCTTCTAAAAGAATTTCAACAGCATGAATTGAACTGTCACAACAGTGGTAGATGTTCTTATAGAATTGAACTTTGCAATAATTTTCCCTTTGTACTATTACAACATTGGACATTGTGAACCTCAGCAGGCTCAGTGAGTGAAAGTGGAACATCACGACAACTAAATTCCAGAGCTATCAAATCAGGACACAGAAATAATATTAACACTTGTAGCACTCTACATCACAAAAGTCTTCTGTGTAACGCTGAACATGGCAACAACTTTAGTGATTGCTAAACAGAACCATGTCTTGGTTCAAAAAAGCAGTTATGACAAATAATCTGAGCAGAGAGAGAGAGAGGGGAGTTTGGAGAACCAGATCACTTCATTTCAGAATTACTAGTTATTATGGCAGTGATAACTGAGATTTCCATCAAAACAACGCAGAGGGCTTTCAAACTGAATTTATCTTAACTGGTCCAAGTGTCACAGGCATTGTAGCCTCTGTTTTGTTAGCAGTTACATAGCCTAATCAATTAGAAAAAAAATGAGGAAAAATTAAGCACATCTCTGAGTACAGGCTTTGTTGATCTGAGTCCTAATAATTTCTGAGCAGATGTAATGTTGCAGGCCTTCCAACTTGAATTTTTAGGACAAGGCTAGACTTCCAAACAGATTCATTGGTAGCCTACCCCAAGAGCAAGAAAAATTCCTGTTGGCCCTGGAGGTGTTGAAAGAGGCCTCTAGATTTTGATCAAAATGCAGAGGTAAACAGGGTAGAGTAACTGACTGACTTTAAGGCAAAATGATAGACTTTAGCTGAATTTTCAGAGAAGCTTAAGTATCTTGGCCAGTAAGGCTCTTGGCAGTCCTGTTATTTTGTTTGTCAACTTTGAATTTTTTTATTTTTTTTTTTAATCAAAATCTTGCAAATCACTTGCAAATGGATATAGTTTTAAGGCAGGGTTCTTTAAAGGTAAGTGACTTTGAATTTCATTATTGCAAACCAATCAACAGACATGACTGCAGTTGCCATAAAACAATTATCTGAAGATTTAATATGGTAGAAAAAGTGACATAACTTTGGATTAAAGTTTTGTCTTATACAGTTTTAAAATATAGACATAAGCAAAACCAACAGAACAACCATATAAGCATTCATTTTCCTGTGGGCAATCGACAGTCTATATAAGATGCAAAAAAAACCAATATAGGCCTGGAAAAATTCCATTTTCTAGACATTTGTAAAGAGAAGCTTTTTACTTTTAGATGAGATATGCCCACAGTCTGGGGAGGACATCAGAAGGGTAAGCAAAAGTTTCTGAAAAAAGACCAAAAAATTTGTTACACTGCTTTAGTCATTGGCCTGTCTTATTTGAAACGCTTTAGTTTCCACAGAGCCTATAAATTCTTTCTTGAAAGTTCAGTTAAATTATGTAGCCCTATAAACATCTAAGCTACAAATCAGACTTTGTTCAGAATTTTGGGTCTGTGACAGGGAGAAAATAATTAAAATGATTCCATGAGAAGAAAGGGCAGACTGAATATTTTGGCAGAACCTAAGACACTTTCATTACTGGTATTAAGGGATGAAGGTTCCCCTTGTGGCAAGTATACCTTGGGTTCTCCAGCAAAAGTGATTGACAAAGAAATTTATAAGGGAACGAGTCTGGCAAAAAAAAAGGCAACCAAAAAAAAAAAAAAAAAAAAAAGGCATTGGAGAACATTTGAAATGCAACTGAATTTCCTTGTGGATATTAAATGACAGTAGAGAAGTAGGGTTCTAATTACATCTGAATCTGAATCTATTTGCCTGGGAAGGTCTGGCAAAAAATATTCTGCACATTCCTCACAGAGCTCTGACTGCTGTCACCCCATTCCCCTCACAGAGCCTAATGCTGTATTTCACATAACTTGATCTGGGACCTATGAAGTCTTTTGGAGAAAAGTAGTTAAATTACTTCAGCTGTTGCTGGATTCGGATTTGCTAGTTTATTCTAAGTTTTGGAGAATAGTGTTGCTACTGTGTGTAGACAATTTTAAGTGACCTAGCAGAATAAAAGACTGGAGCTATTATTACATTACTGTTAGTGGTTGGAGGAGAGGGAAGACCAAAGTTGCATCATCAGCCATCAAGATGCTTTCTAGCTTAGGAGACCTAGTCTGATTTAAGGTAAAAATCCCTGCCTTGGGAAGTACTCTCCTTACTGTTCTACTGAAGAAACATCCCTTTCAGTTCTGAGCTCTTCAGCAGAGAACATAAGCTCCATCACCCAGTACACTAAGATCACCTTTTATGAAGTAAGCAGAGCCAAATTGCTCTGAAAGGAAAATGGGAAATACTGGCAGATCCTTTTGTAGAGCTACCAGTACTGGAGTCGGTAGCTGCATTTGCTCTGACTCACAGTAAGTTGTTGCCCTTCTACTCCTCCCCACTCTCTGCAAAGCCATGATTAAGTGCTAGAAGGAAAGTCTGTTTCAGACAGCCAAGGGATGGTGGGAAAGAGGTGATCTGTGATTTTATCCAAGTGGCTTCCTGGGTGTGATTGGGTAATGCAGAGACCTTAAAAATCTGTGTAGAATAACACAAAAAAAAAAAAAAAAAAAAAAAAAAAAAAAAAAAAAAAAAAAAAAAAAAAAAAAAAAAAAAGGCAACTGGTGGTTTTAAAATGACTTGATGCATTTGCACACATCACAATTTGAAAATGTTTTTATCTGAGTCTGGAATGTTCCATGTAGGACAATGTGTGTCTTGAATAACTCAAGGCATAGCCTCAACTGTAATGTATTTATGCTCGTGATATCTGGGCTAAGTATCAGTTGGAAGACATATATGTATAAAATCTGACCCCTCATCTGATACAGAAAGAAATCTCACTAACATGGTGTGGTAGTTTTTTGTTTGTTTTTGTTTTTTGTTTTGTTTTGTTTGTTTTTTGGTTTTTTTGGGTTTTTTTTTGTTTTTTTTTGTTGGGTTTTTTTTTTGTTTTGTTTTTTTTTTCCTCAGATTAGCTGCTCTGGGCAATTGTACCACATCAAGGAAGTGGAAGAAACTGAAGAGATAGAGGAATATAGATTTGCCTTATTTGACAAGTTTGTTCTTTCCATTGTTACTAAAAGCTATCCCAGTAGTCTTTCTGTGAAAATCTGAACGTTCCTGTGTTCTGTGTGTCAGCATTTTAGAATGTGATACAAAAGTGCCTGGTGCAGATAACAAGCTAGCCTGGTAGTAACAGTAGCACATCTCAAGGCTGTGCACTGTGGCTATGGTGATAAACATTAATCTCATGCAAAGAACAGAGAATGCTAAATACCTCTTTTTTTTTTTTTTTTTTTTTTTTTTTTTTTTTTTTTTTTTTTTCAGTTGTTGAGACAGATCANTTTTTCCAAGTTACTGGAAAGCATGACATTTTTCCTCCTATTTTTTGGTCAGGACACCTTCAATATCTATTTGAAGCATGTGTGAAAGAAATGAACTTTGCATGTAAAAATACTTCAGAAATACTTTGGCATTAAAATAAAAATTGGAGCATGTTTCATATCCATGCACATTGCCTTCTCCCTCACTTCTTCCTCCTCACTTCTTTCTGAATTTACTTGTCTCCAGGTGACCTGAATTACATTCCATTATCATTTCATACATGACTTTTGGGCAAGGCTGGTGTCACAGGCTGAGCTCCTTCAGTAAAATAATACCTGTCATCTTTTTTTCTCTGTAGTAGCCAGTTCATGGCAGATCAGAAAGTAGGACAAAGTATTTTTTTTTTCTGTAATTCATAATAAATCTAATATGCTTTTTTTATTTTTCTGCAGGTTGCTTTGTCTGAGAATAGGTCTAATCTAGCCTCCACAAAAACAGCACCACCCAGCAACTGAAATGGTTTTAAAAGAACAAATAAGGTTAAATTGGCAGTATAAGTATCTCTTGATATGACTTCAGAAAAATTTACGTGACCTATAGGTACAAAGTTTTGAAGTCTGTTTCCAGCTGGAAAAGGCAGTCTTTGCATGTGTGAGGTGGCAGAGGAAATGGCATTCAGTGTTTTTTGATCATCGTTTCCTTGAAATGCTTCAGATGCAATATCCCTAGAGACCATTTTGTGGAGTGGAACAAGTATTCAGTGACTTCCTAAGGAAAAAAAATAAGCTAATGTGTCTGTCTTTGAGAAGTTATACTGTAGTACATATGCATTCTTTCTTCTCCTGTGTTTTCAAACTGCCTCCCAGGGCAGTATTATGAAAATTATAAAATATTTTTATACTGTCTTCAGTAAATATGATTGTCCAAGTTATTAAACTCCAAAGGATGTTATTAATCAGTAGAAATGGTACAATTAAGGCCAAAGAATATTTGCTTTTCCTTTGTGTTCACATTTTTCTCATCTAAAATGTAAGTTTTGTGGATCATCTGGGACAAAACTATTTCCCACTAGAGGCCATTTAAATTAATTATCACAAAACTTTATTTTTGTGAATATTTTTTTTCTTTGCAGAAAAATAATTAGATTAAAAAGTAAAAGGGCACCAGATGTCAGAAGTGATCATATTTTCCGCTAAAAGTTAAGGTGATATATCCTGATTTTGTCTACAGAAATAAGCATTTGTCTTTGGGCAAATATGTCTATATATTTACATTCACATGTGTCATCATCAGTCTCGCCAGGTTCTTGCACATCAGCAGAGACATTGAGAGTCTTAGGGACATAGGGCAGAAAAATGAGAGCCAACTGTTCCAAAGACTGGAGAAAATGGGATTGTGATATTTGTTGAGAAGTAGCTTTTAGAGGGAATATTCCAAAGTCCCTGTTTTTGTCCTGTTTTTTGGGGGGTTGTTTGTTTGTTTGTTTGTGGGTTGGGTTGTTTTGGGTTTTTGTTTGTTTTTTGTTTGTTTGGGTTTGTTGTTGTTGTTGTTTTGTTTTGTTTTTAAATTTGGTATTTAGGAGACAAGGAACTGTCTTGTTCAGACAAGGAACTCTGTTTCTTGCAAAGCACTGCTGATGGATTCCAAAACTCATTTGTTAGTGAGGTGAAGTAGACTGTGTCAGCTGGTGAGAGGTTTGGTGAAGTATGTGACTGTCCAGAGACATGGTTCATGTGCAGCAGCTCTGTGTGAAGTGCACTGGTCTCTGACTCTGCAATTGCTCCAAACAAGGTCTGGATATCTTGGAAGGCTGTTCCTGGGGCTGCCCAGGGGTATGTGTCTGTGATGGGTCTGTTGCTGTGGGAACTAATGGAGTTCTCAAGCCAGCAGTAAGATTTCCTTCTGCTTTGATTCCCTGGAGAGGATGAGCAAGTCCTTTTCAAATGCAGATCTTCAGTGTGTAGCCATAGCAGAGGGAATAAAGATGTGAAGGAGAATAAATCTGTATTAAGCTTCAGGCATTTTCAAATTGCTTGTGTTATTGGTGGCCTTTTTTAACCTTTCTTTTTTCATTTCTGCAGAGCATTACCTCGTGTAAGCTCTGCTATGCTAAAATCAGTCTGATATTTGGGAGTGATTTTTCTTTGTATGCAGGAAGTTGGTGGTTTTGGTGGGAGTCTACATTTTTCTCTCCATGACGATGAGGAAGTAGAAAGCTTCCTGCTCCCCCAGAATGATCATATGCAATTTTTGACCTTTTCCAGTAATGCACGTTGTGTGGTTTTTCTACTTGTTGGGTTTTTTTTATGTAGGGTTTTGAGTTTCTTCCCACAAGTAAATAGAAGCACAGGATGTGGCATGAAGGGAGCAATTCAGCCAGTGTCAACTTGTAGCTCTCTTCTAATTGGGCCCAGGGAGTTACCATTGTCCTTGTTCCCTTCTTTTCCTCTGCCTGTGACAGCCTTCACTTTATAGTTTCATCACTGCTCAATACTGGATTGTAGAGAATTAATTTTAGATTTTCTTTTTTGACTTGCAGAAATACTTTGTTCTGCAACTTGTCATCAGTGCTAAGCTACTAATTACAAAGTACATTCTTCTGACATTCCCAAAGTATTTATTTCCTCAAAAGCCTGCAAAGTGTTCAGCACCTTTCCTGCAAGGACGTGCAGGAGCCTGTAATTTGGGAACCAAACTATGTTCAGTGGATGTTTAATCAAAAGTTGGAGCTAAAAGATGACTATTGTTCCTTGCAAACAGATGTCTGCTTGATGGTTTGAAAGCTGCCTTCTCCCTGAAAGGCTTACAATTTACATGCTTTAGGAAAAACTCTTAATGGCTATGTCAAGATTGCTGCTGCAGTTGGAGAGAAAATACTTCAGGTGTTGCTTCTTTGCTCCCTTAAGTTGGGACTGGTGGTCCAGGGAGTTCCTCTGAGTAAACCAGCCTTTAGTACTCTCTGTTTCTGCCACCAGTGCCACTATGGGACCTTGGACTGGATCACAGGATAGGTCAGTAACAGGTGCAAGAGAGGGCAGTGCTGCTGGGAGGTGCGATACCATTGAATGCTAGAGAATCCAGCCTGGAGGCAGATACAGTTCTCTAAATCACCCAAAACCTCTCTGGGTCACCCCCAAAATGGCTTGGATCAGTTCAAGGAGGAACAAATATAGTCTGTCTTGCAGATGGAGCCCTTTTGATGTATCTATTCAAATGAATGATCAATGAATCAAAATACAAGTTTTCCTTATTCAGTAATCATTATCAAGGCTATTCAGCAGACTTAATTTGGGGGTACTATTAGGATTTCACTGCTGTAGTTCCATTGAATTCAACTGCATGACTTCTGCTTCTCAGGGGAACAGAAAAAGTAGGTGGACTCATGTTTTCAAAGTTTCTTTTAATTCCAGTTACTAAATAGGTCATGACTCTTGCTTACCATGTGTTTCCCATAAAAGCCCTGGCTGCCTTGAGTGCTATATGATAGGTTGTCTGGAAGCTGCAGACAAAGTGCATGCACTGTGCTAGAAAGGCTTTCTGAAATATCTTGTGTACAGTAGCTGAGGCTGCCACATGCTGCTTACGCTACAGTGTCTGCCTGTGGTCACAGTTACCGTGTTCATGCTTGCAGCATTCTCCAGAAAAATATCCAGTGATGAAAGGGCTTCAGTGCATACAGGATGATGTAAAGACAAGTTAAAAATAAATCTGTGCAACATCTGAGGAGAGGAAAAAGAGACTATGCAGGACAATCCAAGCCTGTGCTTTGTGGACAGTGGCAGGGAAGGGAGAACTAAAAGCACATGTCAAAACAAATACATTGAAGGATATAAGAAATAGTCTCTCCTTCGAGATTTATCTTTTGTAACAGAAACCAAGACAGAGTTAAAAGAAACTAATCTCTGTGTTGTGTCAATGTAGAATAGCATGACTTTTAGCTTGTAGGAGGGAGGTTAAAAGGTGACCAGCCAAAGCCAGTAGTTTACTGAGTTATTTTTTTAAATGTACTGTTTATTTGGCATGTAGCAATACAAACTACCAAGATTTTCATGCTAGGGAGGGTGCATGGGAAGGTTTGTTTTGGGGCTTATGTTGACACTTTGCTAACAGTTATAAACTTTTAAGTCTGGAAAACTAACCATTTGTGTGTAAAAATCACCTGTATGAAAGAAAGGAAAAAGAGTTTACTAGTTTTTTACCTTTATTCCTTTTTGAAAAAGCTATGTTTTTTCAACCTTGCCAAATTCAATGCAAAATCTTCCATTTTCAGTTATCACAGGACACTATTTAATTAATATACACATCATCTCAGTCTTATGGCATAGGTGGTCTTGCAACAACTGCTGTGGTTTCCTTTCATGGGGCAGGGTGTGCAGCATACAAAGGATACATCCCTGTGACAGACACAGCTGTCTTCAGTGGTATTCCAGAAGGGACACTGATGACTTGGTAATATTTCTGGGAATGGAAGGAGAAAGGTTTGCAGAAACGATTGCCTGCGGTGTAGTTGAGCTGCAGAGCAGACGGACGAGCTGCTGGTGTCTGGTGTGCTCCCCCTCAGCAAAGGCTCAGTGCCAAGGGGTGACATCATGGGCTAATGGATCAGGCTGGTGCTGGTGCATCAGGACTACTGCTTCTGTCTTAAGGAACAGTTTCCTCCAAAGGCCTAAACTTTGATGAAGGATAAAGTCTAGACAGACAGATTTTGGGCAGAATCCTGCAATTCACTGCTTCTGCAAAGAGGCAACTCACTAGCCACAACTGACCCTATACTGATTAAAATTTGTGAACTTTCTGCTGAGAAAAAAAATGGAAATTACTGATGCTGTAGGAATTCATAATGGCTTTGAAAGACAAAGATTTAGAAACCAACGTTCTTGTTATTAAAGAAAAAAAATTAAAACAGCAGAGCTAATTTCATGTCTGTGAATGATCTCTTTTTGGTTAGTCCTGTACAAAGTTTTAATAAATTGCTCTGTAATTTAGGAGAAGGGGAATAGAATAATCCCTGGCATGGAATAGAGAAATTCTGGATAAAGATGATGACCATAAAATCTTTCTGTCTGTGCACTAGTATGGGTTTCACGATCTGACATGTAGATATGATAACTGAGGAAACTATGTGATGCTTTAAGTGGTTTCTGGAATAGGGAGCCTTTCCTGAACAGACAGAACCTTGGATGGATGGATCAGGAAAAAGGCAAATGTCTTGCTGAAAAATGTGTCTTCTCTGCATCTAAATGAAGTTGGGACTGTAAGGCTTTTATGAGGAAAAGCTGATGATTAAGTCCTTTCAGTGCACATAAGCACGTAATAAATCTGGATCTGAACTCTGCAATGTGACTGACTGTACAGCAGGGTGTATCTGAAAAGCTATAACTTTGAAATCTGTGGAAAGATTTTGCAGTCCATTCTCCAGTTCTGCATCTTGAATTAATCAGTTGCAATTTATACTTCTGTTTTGATTATGGAAAGCTCAAGTAACTTACATAGCAGTGCAGGAGCTAGATTTATAGTGGAAATATATTAATCCTTGTGAGATAAGTATCTAAAATCCTATTTCTAGTCTAAATAGAAGGAAAATGTGTGGGAAGGTGAGAGGGATCTGGCTGTGTATTTAGCCTTTAGTATATGTTTATCAGGGGTGTTCATAGAAAAATAGTAGCAGTCTTTGTTGCAAGGAAAATTCTCACTGGGTTATGTGAGTTTCTTTGTTGTCCAGGTTTGTTCTGTAGAATTATTCTGACTTACTCATCATCAGGCTTATCCTGACTAAATGAGATCCAGCTTGTGTTTTCTGTAATACTGTGAATGTAAATAAATAGTCATGTTATGGCCAGGTATATTTGATCTGAAGTCATTAGGTTAGTCAAACTCACTTAGCAACTATTATAAACCTCAGGAAAGTATTCGAAGGTATAAATGGCATCTTATTTTTCAGATGACTAAATCTGAGTTTTGGTTAAGTATCATGGAAAACTTAGAAGTAAAGTTGAAGGAGATCCTCTGTTCACAGAAGGGTAGAAAAACATAGGAAAGTTTGGAGGGTGGTTTAGTTTCTGTTTGGGATTTTGTTGTTGTTCTTTTCTTTTCTTCTTTTTTTTTTTTTTTTTAAATTCCTTTGTAGTTGTTCTGTACCTCTATGTCAGAAGACTTAATTCAAAGGAGAGCTTGAATTTAAGACCCAAAAAAGGAAGAAAGGCAGGATGCAATTCTCTAGAATTTTCTGTTGTTATGTAACTAGGAGCAGAAAAATGGATATTTTTTCAAAGATGAAAGGGTTTGTCTTGTTTTTCTTCTTCAAAGGGTTAGTTATCCTCCTGCCATTGTCAACAAGTGAAAATAGAATATTTGGGTCTTATCTTGTTAAAATGGCTCCAATTATTTTATTTTTTTTCCCCCTGGATTGTTTGAACATTAATCAGGACCCTCTTCTGGAGAAGTGTCAAGAAATTTTGACATATCTGTGGTAATGTTTTTTGACAGATGTGAGGAATGATTTGATTGTACCTTTCCCTGTACTAAATGTCTCTTTACTCCTCCTGCCTATGACTCAGGCATTTACCATTTCTGTGTGGAAATGGAGGCCTGTCCATATTTTTCAAAGCTCCTAAAGCTGTCCCCAAGGTGTTTTCCCATGTCATTGGTAAACATGACAGATCTGGTATGTAGAAAAAAATGAGCAGAAGGAGATAGGAAGGGGTTAGTGGTGTGTCCCTTCCCATCTAAAGCAAAATCTACAAAAAAAACCAAACAAACAAACAAAAATCAACCCCATAAACAAAGGTTCTCCTTTATGGGCTAACTCATTTATGCAAAGCAACTATTAAGCAACTATTTATGTTGTGTACCCATCTCTTGGATTTTTTCTCAATAGGTACAAAACATTCCCCTTCTGGCAAATTACCATGTCAAACTGAGGGGCCACATGAGATGGAGCAACGTGAGATGTTGTACAGCAATATCATTAGTGACCTATAAATTCTAGTCAGAATGTTTTGTAGCTGTTATGCTTACCTGAAGGTAACTGTGCAGCAAAACTAAAATATTCCTTTTTTTTTGTGAGTGAAGCATGCTGCTCTGCCAGTCTTGATTGTACCTATTGGATTCTTGTGCACACACATATATATGGTTGATTATGCAGTTAGGATATATGTGCTGCATTTTATTTATCTGTTTGTCAGGACCAATTCTTTATGATTGTATTTATCCTTAAATTTATACTTGGTTTTCAGAATTTTACATCTATCCTGAAAGATCTGTTAGCATCCTTGGGTTTGAATGTCCTTTAATTTGCTTTACTATCAAAAGGGGCTATTTGTAAGAGAGAAATATTCATGTCTCATCCTCTTTGATTTTCAGTTTAGGCTGCATCAATTTTATTTCATTCACTTTTAGTAAGTCTAAGGGCCATTGCAGAGCTGTGAATATGCAGAGCTGTGAATACAGTTCTTTTAGAAAAAAAAAAATAGCCTGAACTTTGGCTCTTTTTTTTTNGTTTTTTTTTTTTTTTTTTTTTTTTTTTTTTTTTTTTTGTGAAGCCACTCAGAAGTGGAGTATTCTATTTATCTCTTTCATAATGGAATTTGGAAAAAGCAGGTTGGATGCTGGGAACACACTGACCTCTTTGACCTCTCTACACAAGTTCTAAAGGATTTTTTTCTCCCCAAAGTGTCTTGCTACATAAACAGATGACCTACCTGTTTACCAGACTCATTCTGGATATGAAATAAATTTCAGTGACTCAGTGCTTCCTATTAAGCAATATTCCTGATATTCAAAGGAAGGTGGTGGAATTTTCCATGCTTTCTGTGGCAAATCGTTTATTTCCAACACATC
>VWYO01003921.1:146976-188695 GCA_013400275.1 Rhadina sibilatrix
GGAGCCAACCATTCCTACCTGGATAAAAACTGAGATGTAGGAACACGAAGGCATCTAGCTTCACCCAATTTCTGGAGGAAGGCTGGACCCCTTCTCACCATCACTGGACCCGTTTTCTACAGGATCATCTCTACTCCACCAGAAACAGATCTGCCACTCCAGGAGGACTTATATTTGGACTGCTTCCAACACCCTGACCGACAGGGTGTTAGGTTGTAGCTCTGACTCTGTCAGGGTTTTCCAAAATTGTTGTTTGCTTGTTTAGTTGGGTGGTTTTGTTTTCTACTACATTTGTATTGTTAATATTCCTAGTAAAGAACTGTTATTCCTATTCCCAAATCTTTGCCTGAAAGCCCTTAATTGCAAAATTATAATTTGGCGGGGAGTGAGGGGTTTACATTCCCCATTCTAAGGGAAACTCCAGCTTTCCCTGGCAGATACCTGTCTTTCCAAACCAAGATAAACACCATTCAGAAATTTTAGGTGGGGTCCTGCACTTATCTATAAGGGATGACTTTGTTACTGCATAGATCTCCTAAGTGGTTGTTGTTGAGGCTGTGTCTATGTGGCCATGACAAAAATGGATCTGGGCATATAGGAAACCTTGACCCTTGACTCATGAGTGCATTTTTGTTTCAAAGGCTAAGAAATGAGTAAGATCCTGTTCTGCCCTTTTGTGTCTGTCTGGGTACTGCAGTATCTTTTGTCAACTTGAAAAAGAGGTCAAGAGCTTAGTAGGCAAGAAAGGTGAACTTTTAAGGTTTATTTTCCAGGATAAAAGCAAGCAGGAACATAATATTTCTCTAATCTCTGCTGGTGAAGATTTTTTCTGTGAGTCTTTCCTAAGCAGTGTGCTAAATAGTTGGAAAGGCATGGGTATGTATGTGATTTTTATGTGTATACTTATATGAACAACAGTGGCTATTGGGAGACATTTCTAATATATTTTCTGTTTTGATAAAAATTATACAGAGATCAATACTGGTTTGCTCATTCCCATGAATGCAGTTTGCAGAGGCTTCATACCTGGCTGAATATAATGTTGGTATAGAAAAAGAAATGCTAAATTAACTCCTTGGTTAAAAGGTCTTACATGGTAATCAAATCCCTTCGTATCAAACCAAACTACCTTTGCTTCAGGTGTGAGTTAGAGCTTACCAAACTCTTAGCTGGGAGCCAGTGAAGCTGAGTGAGTTTGCCCTAGCTAAGGCATCAGAACATCCCAGTTTGCAGCACGTTGTGTAGCATCTCCCGTAGAGTCAGTATCGGGATTGGTTTTGGTGGAGGTCATAGGTGTCCAGTTGTAACTGTCCTCCTCTTCTTCAGATGGTTCTCACAGCTCCACTGAAGCATGAAAGACAGATCTCTTACATGATCTGTAGTGTAACTTGGAGTGATTTGCATGGTTGGGCCATTGATCTGACTTACAGTGATTTGATGTTCAGCAGTGAATGGAGAATAATTGAACTGAGAGCAGTGGCACTGGGTATAAAAAGGGGTATGGAAGACTAATGAAGTAGTGGGAAGAACAGTGAATTGATATCTTGAAAAAAATTACAAGGCTGAACAAATTCTTTTGGAAAACAATTTGGCTGAACTCATCCTATAAAAGTCTTGCGTGGCCATAGCCAAAGAAGTGGTAATTCTTGTCTTGGCTGTGAGTTTACAGTGCAGTACTTTTAATGCTAAATATAGAGAGATATATTTAGTGTGTATATATAACAGTAGCTTTGAATAATGTATTGTGCTGTTATAGTTAAAAGTTTCACCCAAGGATGAATTCACAACAGATTAATTTTTCCTCCTCTAAAGATTTTGATTGAATGTCAGCTTTATAATGAGTAGCAAAATGCATATTTGATGATTTAAAATCTGGAAAGTATATCATGAGTGTAAGACACTGATTTTAGTGAAGGGATGCAATATTCTTAATAAATTTTACCTTTTTTCCTCTGTGTTTTGTTGTGTAAACCTGATTGACTTGATCATCACCATATTTTTTACCTGTAGCTTTATTGGATTGTCTCTATTTCAGTTAAGGGATTGGAGTGCTACAAAAGACTGTCCTCTGGAATGTACCCTAATTTTATTTTATTACAAAGTACTTAAGTCTAATGTTTCCATATGTGTTGCAGCATTCTGTATCCTAAATAATCTGAATGATAGGCAGCCATTATCATTATTATCATTTCTTCAGGACTCATTTCCTTGAATTGAAGCTATGACCCATTGGTCATTTATTTAAGGAGAAATAATGTCAATCTGTCAATTCTGTCATGCTCTGAGAATGCATGAAATTCATTCTCCTTGCATCTACCTATAAACTCGCTAAGTATAATGTATTTTTAAGTCATGCTTGGGATGTTGGTGGATTTTTTTTTTGGCAGCTTACATTAAAAATTCACCAAAGCTGTAGGCTTTTTAGGCCCATAGCCTCTTTTAATCAGTAAGCTATGTGTGTTTCGATTTACTGAGCAGTTTATTTTCTTTAAATTTATTTGAAAGGCCACCTTACCTAATTTTAAAAGTGAAAATAAAGTTAATTTTATTTTCCTTTAAAGGGTTGCAATTCCTTCTGAGCTGCTGCAATCTTTTTCCTCTGTTTCCAGAAAGACAACTTCAATAAATGTCAGATGTAGAATGCCATGACATATAATGACATTGCTGCAGCAAAGCTTGTAGACTTGTCACATGTGCCTTAGACCTTTGTCACCAAAACTACCTGAGGAAAAAAAAAATCCAGTGTGTTTTAACTTCTTTTTACTTTCTTTCCTCCCCAGAGTGATCCCTTCTAGACACCATGCCTAATTCTTCTCTCTAATGTATTAAGGTAAAGGAAGACTGAAAAGATCGGTGTCATACCTGTTATTGTGTTGTCCTTGTTGAAGGAGAGAGGCTTTTGCCTGAGAATTGTGATGATTCAGCATCGGGTACTTATTCTGGAAGAGTAAATTCTCATTGATGTGTGAGAGTTTTTTTGTTTCTTACTCTTTTTTTTCCTTTGTTTTGCTTTTACTTTGTGCGTGGTGATTTCGTTTGGCTTATTTAAATTTTTTTCTGTGCTGATACATCTAAAGTATGAATTCCTTCAACTTCTCTGTATTCAATGTGTTATTTCCTTTGGGAATGAGAATATTATGTCTTCTCAAATACATTAAGGTCTAGCATCAGTCACTTGGAACAAATCTCAGTGATTTCTGTCTGGAGAAGCAGCACAGACATGGATCACATTTACTCCAACCTGTTGTGTATCCTGAAGTTATATATAAATGCATTAAGGGTCAATTTGACCACTCATGAGGTTGTCAAAGGAAATTGAAAGACAACAGCCACCATTTAAATATCACCAGCTGCCTCCAAACAGTTTCAGAGACATTCATCTAGTACTGCTGTCCATGAATCTTTGTGCCTTCACTGTGGCCAAGGGACAAAGTTTAAGTGACATCTTTGCCTCCTAGCATTGGGAAGGGGAGTTTTCACAGTGAGCTTCTGCCTCATACTTCAGGAGAGGTGAAGATTACTGGGCAGAACAACCAATCCTTTGGATGGATTAAGAGAGAAAGGGAGAGTTTGACCTCCTGCAGAGCACCTGATTGGAATATTTGACAGGGTTTTAGGACATCAGTGTCCCATCTTGGGAGTTTTCTAAACAGAAGGGTTTTGTCTACTCTGGGGGCAGGCTATATAAAAGCATAAATGTAAGGATGTTTTAATTTTTGTATATCAGAGATTGTATATCAGAAATTTAGAGTTTTTCATCAAACTACTACCTTGGTGCCAAGCTGATGGTCAGTCTCTGGGGTTCACAACACGTCTCCTCCAGGTTTTATGGTTTTGTTTGTTTGTGGGTTTTGTTTGTGTTTTTGTTTGTTTTTGTTTGGTTTTGTTTGTTTTTGTTTGGTTTTGTTTGTTTTTGTTTGTTTGTTGTTTGTTTTTTGTGGTATCTATATGTATATCTATATACACCTCAAGTGTTCTACATTAATTTTACAGGCAGCTGTAGCAGTCCTTCTATTGTGGAAAAATGAGCATAATGTGGGGCTCACTTTCCTGACCTGTTTAATCATGACTTTACATGATTTTTCCTTGTAGAGTCACCATGGTAACACTTTTATTTTTAAAAGTGATAGTTGCATTTACTAATAGTAGCTATTTATACAGTCATTGACCTGCTAGTAGAGGGGAAACAACTGCCTTCACTAAATGAAAACTTATTTGCACAATCTAGATGTTCAATAAAACCTAATTTCCTATTTAACTAACATTCCTTGAGTTTTGTAATTTTTCATCTGATTTATCCTACTCATTGTTTAAAATCCTGAATTTTTAACTTGTGCATCCTTGTTTCCAGAGCACCAGCAGTTTAAATTACTGTAAGAAGAGACTATCCTGTTTCTGTCACACAAGAGGCTATGCTTCTTTCACCTTCTATATATGCATTTTTAATTGTGTATAATTTTAAAGAACTTGCTTGCAGTTCAGTGACAGCCTCATGCTAACTCAATAGTAAAAATTTTAGCTGTTAATTATTTTAATTGTAAACTTTATTTTAAAATTTAGAGTTTTTTCACCAAACAAAAGATATGGTATTCAATTCTAGTTAAATTTTAGGGATGTGTGGTACTGGGAAATGATGTAGGACAAGAATGTAGAATGCAGTATTAATATTCTTGTCATCTCCACAAATGAATGTGAGGTTTTCAAATTGTGTAAGGTGCCATGCTGGAGGGATTTTAATTCCTGATATCTACTTACTTGAGTTTCTGCATTGCACAGCTTAGATGTCTTTTGTCCTTGGACTCTTCACGTATATGTGTATAAATAGCTTCCTGCAATTTTTACAGCAACTTTCTACGGCAGCCACATTCACATAGAGTAAGGGTGAGGTCTCTGCTGTAGATTTAATACAACTGTTCCTCAGTCCTTGAGAACTTTGTCATCCTACTTGACTTATTTTTCTTCTCTCCTCTCCTTGCTGTTAAAAGAGTTTGTTTCTTTTAATTAAGTATTATAAGTGCAATGTCATCAGCTCAGCTTAGAGTAAAAAGAAAAACATATACTGATGTTTAATATAGTAAAGTATTTTAAAGAACAGGAGATAATGTACAAATTTAAAAAAAAAAGGGTACTTAGCCCATGGTGATCCTGTAAGACAAGATGGAAGTAAATATGAGAGGAGAACAGGAAAACTAAGTAAGAATTAAAAAAAAAAAATTAAACCTAAAGAACTGATGCTGAATCACAGAATAGTTAGGATTAGAAGACACCTCTGGAGCTCATCTAGTCCAAAACCCCTCCCAAGACAGTGTCACCTCAAACAGGTGACACAGGAACTCTTCAGTTGAGCTTTAAACATCTCTAGAAAGGGAGACTCCACAACTTCCTGGGCAGCCTGTTCCAGTGCTCTTCCACCCTCAAAGTAAAGAAGTTTTTCCTCATGTTGAGGTGGAACTTCTTGTGCTCATTACTCTTTGTCCAGTCTCTGGGCACCTGAAAAGAGTCTGGCACCACTCTCTTGACACCCACCTTTGAGACATTTAAGTGCATTGAGTCCCCTCTCAGTCTTGTTTCTTTCTGAACAGGCCCAGTTCCTGCAGTCTTTCCTCATAAGACAAAGGCTTCAGACCTCCTCATCTTCCTTGAAGTGCAGGGACTAGAATTGGACACAGCACTCCAGATGTGGCTTCACTAGGGCTAAGTAGAGTGGCAGGATCAATTCTCTCAACCTGCTTGCCGCACTCTTCCTGGTGTACCAAGGACCCCATTGGCCCTCCTGGCCCCAAGGGCACTGCTGGCTCATGGACAGCTCGTTGCCCACCAAGATTCCCAGCTCCTTCCCTGCAGAGCTGCTTTCTAGTAGATCGGCCCCCAGTACCAGTACCAGCCTGTGCTGGCACTTGGGGTTATTCCTCCCCAGGTGTGGGACCCTACACATTCCTTTGTTGAACCTCATTAGGTTTCTCTCTGTCCAGCTCTCCAGCCTACCAAGGTCCTGCTGAATGGCAGCACAGCCTTCCAGTGTATCAGCTTCTCCCACTCCGGTTTTATCATCTGCAAGTAATTCCGAATTATCCTGTAAAGTATCAAAATACATTGATCTTATGCCTCTGTAAAAAAAAAAAAAAAAAAAAAAAAAAAAAATTTGGATTTTGTCATGGAACAATAATTAAAAGCAAAATTGTGCTGAAAGGAAACAGCCAGAGGAAATTCTTTAAAGCAAAGTACAAAAAGTAACATTTGAGCCAGAGTTGCACAACAGTGAGTGCCAAGACTAACTATTGCTGTGTCTGTCAAATTTGAGAATGTAAATGTCATGCCAAAAATGAAAGAAACCTTCACAAAGAAGAAATATCACTGTTGCCAGAACTACACAAGAGTTCATTTAGATGTTTTGCAAAATCTCACCAGGGTAATTCATGGTGAGAATTTAGAAAATGTGAGAGTTGTAACTGTTCAAACTATTCAAAAAAAAGATCATCTGAAGAGAATTCTTTCACTAAATGCAACCTTCTGACCAAGCAACTGAACATCAGTAGAGATTTTACCTTGAATATTTGACATGAAGCAACTTTTTAGGGTTGATTTCCCAGATAGCTAGGAATTAATAATGAGCTAGGTAGGAAGACTGCAGGGTTGTGACTGATATCAGTTTTGCATTTGTCTGCCTCTTGTTGGTTTGGGGATGGTACTTGCCTCTGCTTCTCTGCTTTTATACTTCAACTTCTGGGACCTGGAAGACTATCTTAAGATTTAGGGGGGAGGGCAGGACAGTTGTGCATGGCTGTGTTTGACGTTTCTCCTCTTAAAGACAGACATGACTCTTGAAATTCAGAGAGTTGGAAAGTTAGAACTTGAAATAGCATGCAGGTTGAATTTCTGTCATGTGGAACACGTTTTACTCCAAGGAGGATTTAGTGTAATACATGGAAGAAACCACCATTGCAAAATACTGTTATTGAGATTGTTCTTGATTCTTTATGGGATTGCTCAACCTCCTCAAATCAAATTGTTGGTCCACAATCATAGCTCTTTTGACCCTAATGTAGTATATATGTGAAGTTGTATAAAGATAACAACACATGCACAATGGTAGTTGGTCTGAGTGTAAATACAACAGTCTGAAATACTGTGCTGTGCCTTTTGGTACCTTGTAGCTGGTTTAAACTGTATTGTAAATTTGTTGTTTTCCCACACCTGATTCTAGTACACTTAGACTATAATTTGGCTTTACATAGAAAGCTAGCATGAGGGAGCAGGTGGAAGAAAGAGTATAGAATATAGTAGCACATTGGCAATTACTGTATCTACTTCCCAGCTAATAATGAGTTTTCATTCTTCAGTGAGCAGAGAGCAAGTGAACTTAAAAATTAAAAACTTTTCAACTGTTGAAAAACATGGCTGCATCCACTGAAGAATAAGATCAAAGGAGATGCTTGAACAGTCTCTCTCTGAAGGCTGCTCAGTCACAGCCTTGCTTGTGGAACACAGAGCTTTGAACCCCTTCTCAGTTCTGGCAGCTGGCAGCAGTTTATAAGGCTGTGTTTTAACCCTCCATCTGCCTTCCCAATGCTGTTTTTGGTCTGGTTCCATGGTATCTCAAAGATTAGCTGTGTGCATACTCCAACAGCTTTGCATGTCTCTTGGCAATATCCGGCTTTAAACTTAATACAGTGGGAGGTCATTCTTCCCATTGCTATGCTTCTTATTTGTTTAGATTTCATGCAGTCACTGGATCTGCCACAAGCCTTAAATTCTTGCATGATTGGTTAGCCAGCGAGAGCACGTGTATAACTTACTGATAAGTGACACATTTTTGTCATTGTTTCCAGACTGGTGTCTTTTGTTACGCCTGTCGTTTTGTGTTCAGTGGTAATCTCTTTCAGCTGTTGCATTCTAACGTGTCTTAATAAACTATTGCTTCAGACAAAGTACCTGAATAATTTCATTATGCTTACATAAACAATTATCTTTGTTGTTTTAACACTTATCTTTCTAAGTAGAGATGTTAAGGCACAGCTGAGATGAGAAAGCAGTAAACCAGTTTTCAGGGCTCAGAGTTGTAGAGTGTGGGTATGTGCCCACTACCTCCCTCAAACCCATGCTCAGTGAGGATAATGGTACAGGACTCACCTAAGGAAACTCAGAGTTGACATTGCCTTAAAGATTTCCATTTTGCGAGGATGTCTGTGAAATTTTATTTACTCGACTTTGTACTTATGAGAGAAAAAGCAGGTATTTGTCCAAAGGAAAAAAGGGAAAATATCTACCCTACAGGGATATCTATAACATACCCCTAGCTGTTATAAAGAGGTGTAAGGGCATCACCAGGAATTTTGACTTTGATCAAAGAAATAAAATAAAATATATAAGAATTGACTAGTAATAAACATTCTGTTTCCATTTCACTTTCCGGAAGTCCTACAAATATAACACTGTAAAAACTGTACTGAATATTTTTAATTAATTTTGAATAGACCGTTACTTAAAAAAAGGCTCTGCTCTGAATCATATGGTACTTAATCAGAATTAAATGTGTCAAGAAGCTCTTAACTCTTGCTGATGTTGCCAATTGTTTTTCTAGAGCATGACTCCTTGCTTTAAACTTGATGTCTTCTTGAAATGCTGTTACAGTTTTACTTTGTTCAAATTTATTTTAAGCCTGAAAATGTCTCCCTCTAATTGGGATTTCTTCTCCAATAACTTAACACTAAATAAATGCATTTCAGTTCTCTAACATTTAAGAGCAGATAAACTAATCTTCCCTACCTTGGAATAGCAGCATTTTGTTTAATCCTGAACATGCACAGTCACGCTTTTGAAATGCCACTCACCTACTGCTACCTCTTTCCAGAAACAAACAAGAAATTTCATTCTAAGATTTTTGAAACCATTAGCCACTAGTCTCATGCAACTGTATTATTAAAAAAAAAAAAAAGGTGCATAATTAACCAAAACATTATGTGAAACTCAAAATTTATATGCATCTCAATTTGAAATGCACACAGGGTTTCCCTGCGTTTTGCAGATTCTTTGATGAATTTCCAGCTGATGCCTGGCAGTCACACACTGATGGCTTGTGCCACGGAGCCCAGCAGCGAGGCTGGAGGGCAGGGATCACACCGTGCTGTTCGCTTTGGTGGCCACCGGGTGTCATTCTAGGAGCAGGCTTTGGCCAGCCCTGGAGCACGACTGTGGCAGCAGCGCTGGAGGCTTCACACTGTAAGTTGCTTTCCACCAAATCAGCCTCTAAAGCAATGATTATTTACCTTTTGTATCTATTTTTTTTAAAAAAATAATTATTCTAAAGAATAGTGTTGTTAATTTCCATCTCTGCATTCAGAATGTGAAACACTGGGACGTAACAAAAAATACTGAGGGAATCAAAGGCATTTATGTTAAGATGTTCTGTAAATGCTACACATGCAGCTAGGGAGAATTCTGCATCTACCCATCAAGTTTGCATGAGCTTTAATACAGCATTTGTGAAGTTGTTAATATGTATTTTCAATGACCATTTCTTGGGCAGCTGTTTTGAATCTGTACGTAACTGACATTTTACAATTAAAGTGCAGGAAAAAATGAGGAGTCAGAATGACTTTTAGAAACAAAAAAAATCTCTTTATAGTTTTGGGTTTGTGGTTTTTGTGGTTTTGTTGTTGTTGTGTTATAGTTGTTGTTGTTGTTTTCCCAAGTCATGTCCAATAGGGAGGGAAATCCTCGAAAAGGTCCATAGCACCATGTAGGGCACCAATGTGGGCTTAGGTGGGTGTTACACTGAAGAATGAATTTAGTGTTTAACATATTGTTGGGCTTGCTTTAAATCATTTTTAGGAAGTGTTTACCTGGAAGAATGAGCAATTGAGTGCACTGGATAGCCTCAAAAACAGAAATGGGAGCATGAAAAGAACATGTGAAGCAAAGGAGTGGAAAGGTTTAATGAAATGGAGTAAGGTCCATGGTGCATAAGGCAATAAGGACAGATTTTAGGTAGGGCAGAGAGTTATGGTGCTTTAAAAGTGAAAATATGAAACCTGAACTTAAAGCAGAAGTACAGTGGAAGAAAAATGGGTTGCAAACAGGAGTAGTAGTTAGGATATTAGAGAGCACTTTCAGTGTACTCTAATGAAGGAAAAAAAAAAAGGATTTTTTGTCCTGTATGTCCCTGTTTATCTTCAGCTTAGTGTATTTGCTTCTCTAAGTGATAAAATATAATGAAGTTGAAAACATTGGTGTCAATCCTAATAAATAAACCTGGACACCCATGTAGAATGCTATTAAATTGCTCAGAAGTTGTTCAGAAAAACTGGGAATGGATTCATAGTGAGGCTTTTCAAGTAACATGTACCAGAATCTAAGGTAGTATTGGAATTATTGCTCCATGTGGCATATGATCCTTAAAAAACCCCAAACCCTCATGGCCCCCTCATGAAATGTTAGTTCCTATTTATTCCACTTGGCATTTATCCCTCAACAAAGGCACCTGGTGTTTAAATTTTAAATTTATTTGTATATAATTATATAAAAAGTCATATTTTTAAAAGATTTTCTTCCTAGATGACACACAGCAACCTGTTAACTCCACTTTGACCTACAGAATTAAAACCATTGCCCTTTGTCCTGTCACTATCTGCCCATATAAAATTGCTTCTCCTTTTCATAAAACCCTTTTAGGTACTGGAAGGCTGCTTTGTGGCAATGGTTTCTAAACTGAAAGAGAACAGGTTTAGATGAGTTATTAGGAAGAAAATCTTTACTGTGAAGGTGGTGAGACACTGGAACAGGTTGCCCAGGGAAATTTTGCCTGTCCCATCCCTGGAAGTGTTCCAGGCCAGGCTGAGGCCATGAGGAACCTGATCTAGTAAATGGCATCCCTGCTCATGGCAGAGATGGGGGTAGGCTGGAACTAGGTGATCTTTAAAGGTCTTGTCCAATCCAAGCCATACTATGATTCTATGAATGTCCAGAGGCTGTCAGAGAGCAGATATTTTTTGGTCTTGATAAGTTGAGAGCAAGTTTTATGGTGAGTTTATATGATGCAGGGAGTTTTGTGGTGTTGGCTGGAGAGGGGCAGACATATTTGTCCTCCCTGTGGAGGCTGATGCTCCTCCTGCCATCTTTGAACTGAAATAGTTCTCATATTTAGAATTCCCAAGTGCAGCTGGGTTGACTTAAAAGTTTTTTTCTGAAGCAGTTGGATGACTTGTGATTGTCCAACAGCTTGTCAGTTAAGTGAAATACAAAGTTTGGGTTTTGGTTGGATCAGACAAAGAAGCATTACATTTTTTGTTATTTCACTATGGTTGCATTTCTAGTAGTGTCATCTTGTAAAATTGCCTCCTTTTGAACCAATAGCTGTTTTAAACACTGTCACATCTACAGCCAGTAAGGTTTCCTCTGAAGGTACCTCTACAAAGAATATAGAGTAAGGCTCTCAAATAACTTGGTTTCATTTGAGCTGTTTTTACATTAGAAAATTTGTAGTTTTTAAAACCCACATTTCAAAAAAGGTTTGTGCTTGTACCATTCTTGTCTGTACCACACTATCTGAGCATCAGCTCATATTGGGTTAATCAAGATCACTACTCTCCCATGTGGTGTTTTTCTTTCTCTTCCCTCTTGCCTCCCAAATTTCTCTCCAGGAAAAAATGGTGTATGTTATATTCTGTATGTTTGAAAGGTCTTACATACACATGCTACTGTGCAGGTGTTAGAGATGGCAAAGCCAAAGTGGCATGTGAGTTTAATTCAGAAGAGACATTCCTTGCAAAAGTTACTGATGTGAGCGAATGCTGATTTTAATTCAGGCCAGAATCTGCTTTCTGGGGATTTTGGACATCTAATGTGTCAACCTTTTGATGGTTTGAAGAAAAAATAAGGAGACTCAAAACCAGATGGATGGCAGCTGAAACAACTGTCATCTCTCAACAGCTGAAAGTCAGAAAACTGATAAACATACAGTCAGTGACACCTGAGGGACAAGAGGGTGAATCAGGCAGGTATGGCTGAGCAGTTTAAAACTCAGTGGCACAGCACTGTGCTACCAGCTGCTCCAGAACCTTTCCCATGCATGATAGAATATTCCTCTGCTTCAACTAGCTCGTTTTAATTAAGGTATGAAGTCATTTAAGTATTTCTTTGGCAAAAGCAATATGATCAGTGATTGTCAATGATCTTACTGCTGCTATTTTCCAAGTTTTAGCACTCTATTAAAAATCACTTTGTGTCATTTCTAATCACTGCTTTAAAGATTGTCACTTCTATTGCCAATAAAGTTGCTTACTGGAATAATGCCATCAAGAAAATACAAGCCACCTCCATTCAATGGCTACAGATAAAAAACTGGAGGTGGATTTCAGATTTTAAAATAAACGTTGGTGTTTCTGTTCCTTCCAGGGTTTTTAACATTTTTAGTGTGTTCTGCTGGATGCATGCCACCTGTTTGGGAGTGAAAGCATTTGTCAGCTTCATTTTGCCAGGGGTATTGCTGTGTATTACAATAATACACAGTTCACACAGAACTGTTGGTGTGTCTCTCAACCACCTTTCCTTTGCAACAGAGTATTTATTGACTTATACCTGCCTGAGGGAGCTTCTTCCCAGAAGCTGTCATGGACAGTACAATTCCCACTCGGACTTTTTGCAGGCTGATCCTTGACAGGAAATGCTTCCCAGCCCCTGGCTGCTGTTAAGAACTTCAGTTTTCTTCTGATTCATCTCTCATCTTCCTCCTCCTCACCACCCTAGCTCTAGGCAGCTCAGCAATAAAACAAGGATCTATATATCAAATCTTTACAAACAGGATTTTAGGTTACAGATTGAAAATAAAGACATTTGTGAAAATCTTTAAACTAGAATTTTGTTTTATAGCTCAGATACATAGCTGCCTAGCTTGCATAATCTTTCTACCCCAGTATCAGTGCTAGGAATTCAGTGTGCTGGGACATCTTATTTCACAATGGTTGCAGTTGCTTCTGAATTTTCTTCCAGTGCCTCTTTTTGCCTTACTGGTAAATTTTAGGAAATAGATGAATTGCCGTGGAAAGAAAAAGAAAAAGAAAAAGAAAAAGAAAAAAAAAAAAAAAAGACAGCTAGAAAGAGAAAAGCTGGATCCTTTGCAGTGAATTCAGCTACCTCAACTGATACGCAGTTTACTGGGCTTTAAGTGAAGCACTTTTAACTGGATGGTTACCAAAGAGCTCCTCATATTTTAGCCAGTTCAAGGGATTGCACAGCAGCTGTTCACTTTGACTTAGTACTTTCATTTTTATTAAATGTCACCACACACATAACATATATTCTATGAAGTCTGTGATTTTTAAACAAATGCCAAATTTGCCTTGTGAGTACATAAGTTTCTATTGACACAGATAACTGATGTAGCCGTATATTGGTGGCTTAGATGTATCTTTGAGATCTGGGATTGTTCTCAAATGTGTTTTCTTAATCCTACATTGGAGAAAAGGGGTTTGTTTTTATTTTTATATTTTTTATAACAAGTTATGCTAAACAGTTTGGGGGCTTGAAACGGACCTAATTATACTATTGTGTTCTTAACAAGACAGAAAAATGGTATGTTGCATACAAGTGGTAATTACTGGAAGACTTAAAAGATATATTTGAAGAAAGATCCACTGGTAACAGCTTAAAATATTGTAGCTGCTGCAGAGTTTGCTTTTAATGTTAGGTTGGGTATATATTCATACACAATACATCTAGTTACCAAGTCTGACTTAACTAGTAGTTGTCCTGCTTATGATGTTGAACAAACAAAACAGAGAAAAAATACCACGATTTTTTGAGGTTTACTTTCAGTCTTGCTTTTGTTTGTTTGGTTGGGTTTTTTTTTCCTTCTTTTTGAGGGAATAATATTGAAAATCAAAGAACTACGGGGTTTGAATGTGTTATCATGAGCTGGGTACTGCTGAAGATGAATTTCACCATCCCTCTATCCACTTTTTTCAGTGTGGAACATCTTTAGAAGATTGAGCGGAGGACGATTCTTACTTTTGCCAGAGGAGAATATTCTCCACAAATGTCTGCCTATATAGAGGCACGGAGAGAAATACATGCTGCTTTCACAGTGATACCACCCTTTTCTTGAATCATTATGGACCACAAGGACCACGGAATAAGGGAGAGAGTTTAGGCAGGCCCTTTTAAGTCTTCATTACCATGTTTAGGTTCTGTTTTTTACTGAGGAGCACTGGACAGTGAGTCTTACCTTCTAGCTAAAAAAAAAAAAAAATAAATTCTTGTTTCTTTCTAGTAATATGAGTCTAAATTGAGACTCTGCATCTGTGCATGCAATGTCTGATCTCAAAAGACAGATGTTTGTGGGATTTCCTCAATGGCAGAAGACTCTATTTGTAGTTGTTAATTGTTGCATGGGATGGGATGTTACTGGTAATCCAGTTTGGTGCAGGTGTTTTGAGTATTGATCATCTTTAACTCAGTTCAAATATATTTGAAAAAGAGAGTGCATATTCACTTGTAACCTGAAGCATGAAAAACTTTGAATCCAATGGTGACCACCTGTCTCTATTGTAAAAATAAGAATAATGAACACCAGAAAATCAACTCTTTCTGCCTTTTTTTTAGTGTCAGGCACATATGAGAAACTGATAACTCTTATAGTAAGAAATGGTGCTTGAGAGAAGCTAAAACAGAATTATTTCTCCTTTCTCTAGTTCATAAGACAATACTCAGGTCATGTAACTGAAGACTAAAGCATGAAGGTTTGTGCTTCTTGGGAAAACAGTGTTTGGTGAAAGTCTTTCTCTCCCTTCAGGCATAAATTAACTAAAAGTTAGCTAACAAACCTACGCAATAAAATTCCATTCAGATAGTCTGTAAAATACCTGCATTTAGTAATAATTAATATTGTGTAAATATTCCCAACAATCAACTAAGATATAAAAATCTCTTTAGTTTAAATATTACTTTGTATGGTCTTAGTTTGCTTCAGTTCTCTCCAAGGCTTTCACTTCTATCTCCAGCAAACAGCCAGAATCAATATGCACTCTAATATCGTTGGATCTGCACTTCCAACACAGAAATTTACTGCTGGTCTGATATGATTATAGCAATCATAAGAGATTGGTGTGCTTCATGGTTGTGCAGTTCATGCCTTTCATGGTTGATTTTGCCCTAATCCCACTAAGTGCTGTGCAGTATTTGTAGAGAGTTACTGAGTGACTGGAAGACAAGAAGTTCAGTTACATATGGGTCCATTTTGGATTGATTTAGTTCTCTGGAGATATTAAGCTTTATTGAGGGTAGTACAGATCTCCTTTAAGGGTTAATTGTCTAGCAACATAGAAATTCTGAATGGCACTAATTTTATTTTTTCTTTTAGAAGATTACACATTCCTAATCATTTTGTAACACCACCTTTTTCTGTTTCTATTGGAACAATTACTCTAGTTCATCATACTTACAAGCATAGAGTTTCATATTAGTTTCACTGACTGACTTTTCTCAAATATCTGTAGAAAATCCTACAAATTCTCTCAACTTTGACAGTTTTTGCAATAATCATGGCATATCCACAAGGTCAGCTATAATAATTGGAAATGAGGCTTGGAACATTTCTTAAAGTTGCGATGTAGAAATCTACAAAGAAATATCATGTCTTCTAACCAAATGTTTAAGGACTTGATTTTACAGCCTGTAGTTGCAAATCATCACAATTTGTGTGTCTGAGGTGTGGAGGACTTAAATCTGATTCTAGAACCAGATGTTTTCTCCACACTGTTTTAGCAGATCACTGATTTTTAAATTTCAGGTACAAAGCAGTAAGGTAATACATATCAGAGTGAGGGTGAGAAGGAGAACTTGATCAAAATCTTATGTAGAAAGGTAGCTGCAGTTTATGACATTGAAAATAGCAAACCAAATACACAACTAAATAGGGTTGGTTAAGATTTATGTCTTGAAATGGCTTGGTGGTGGGGTTTTTTTTGTTTGTTTTTTTGGGTTTCTGTTTTGCCTTTTTTGGGGTTTTTGTTTTTGTTTGGTGGTGGGGTTTTTTGTGCTGTTTTGGTGTGGGGTTTTTTGTTGCGGGTTTTTTTGTGGTTTTGGTTTGCTTTGATTTGGTTTGGTTTTTTGGTTTTTTTTTTTGGTTTTTGTTTTTGTTTGTTTGTTTGTTTTGGTTTGTTGTTGTTGTTTTTGTTGTTGTTGTTGTTGTTGTTGTTGTTGTTGTTGTTGTTGTTGTTAAAGTCACCACTAGATTATTAGGAAAGAACTTGGCCTGTATGTTTTAGCAAGTACTGCCATTTTGGTAAGTTCTCTGACACTTGAGTTGGAACTACACATCTGATTTGTTTAGTTTTTGTTTGGGTTTTTGTGTTTGTTTTTTTGTTTGTTTTCCTTGCTGTGATTACTTGTGAGTGAGACAAAAATGTGTTCTTCAATATTACTGATTGTTTTATTAAAACAATAATAAGCTAGGTATTGCTTTCTTCCATGTATTTTGCAACTGTGTGGAACATGCTTTTCTGGTGTAGATCATAGGGCTGCTAAAATTCTAGCTCTAAAATTCTAAGTCTTTGCTGAGGAAATCCCAAAATCAATGTTTTGGGAAAAAAAGTATCAAGAGTAGGTAGACATAAAGATTCTTATTGGAGGAGAGGGTAGATGCAGTGAGGGAACAGAATTATTACCCTTTCTGTCTGGAAAGCTATTAAATTTTCAAACACCTTGATGCATGCTTTGACTTCCTATGTATGTTTTTTAGTAACATAGAATAGTTGTCTTTTACAATTACTTTCTGTAACTTCCCAAGGAGGCCAAAAACTTATTTGGTTTCTTTGCCAGGAACTAAATAGATAATTCTGCAGATTAAAGTTTTTTGGGTATACTGGAATAAAAACTGGCTTGGTTTAGTTGGTTGAACCATGCATTCCCCCTAGTCAGTGGGGACTTGATCCTTTTTTATGGATGATGTAATTTGTATGACTGGTTGAAGGAACTTATGATATGACGATTTTGGTTATAGGGAATCTGGAGTTCAGTGATTTATGACTTTCAAAGTAAAATACAGCTTTATACAGTAATCCTCATTTTCAAGGCACTAAACCAGATGTAGAAAACTGAATTTGTCTATAGTTATTGCAAACATTTAATTGATGGGATGGGTAGCTCGTTCCTGCAGACCACAGTACCAGCTGGCACCTGCAGAGAATGGCACTGACACTTGTGTAGGGACAGGTAATAACACTGATTACATTTTGTATTCATACACAAATACCATACCATGCATAAAAAATTTAAAAAGCTAAAACTCTCCCCAGGTCAAGTATCATTCTCTGTTAGTTCAGCTGCGTCCTTTTACAAGCTGTCTTTAGTGCTTTCATTGGTTGTGTTCTTAAAAGGCAAACACTGCTCCCTTTGGAGGCAGTTTCATAATCAATAGACTTCATTACAGGCAATGTTTTCCCTCACTTTGTTCTTTTTATTAACCCTAGATGACTCTTGCAATCTCTCAGGAATCTAATCCCTAACTCTATTTGGATCATTTCCATTCCTCAGCCCCCACCCTTATCCCACATAGTTTGGAGATACCACACAATGCCTCCTAGCAAAAACTTTCAGGAATTAACTTCTCTTTGCACTGTTGAACAAAGAGTGCACTTAATTATTCATCTGATATACTTGCCAAAACTATTGCTTTTTGCTATTTTATTCCTTAATGACTTTGTTTCCTATTATCTTTTACTACCTGGTCCCATTATGAACAGAAAAATCCATTTTTTTTTTCTTTTTCCAAATGTTTGGGAGAACAGAATTCTTCACAGGACTAGGTTTGGAGGATGCAATAACAATACAGCTGTGAAGGATGTTACATTCGCAATTGCCTTCCTAACCAGCACTTAAAATCTCTTGTGATGAGAGAGATACAAAGGCTAAACTGATGCAATGTAGTGGAACACTAATTAACCTTTTTCTTTTATATTTTTTATTTGTATAATTTGATGGAATGGGACAAGGTTAACTGGAAGTGATTATTGGTATGAAGTGAGAGACTTTGACTTTTTTCTTTAGTAGTGTAGGAAATAGGTATGTATGTGAGGATTAGCTCAATCCAGCATGCCTCAGTTCATGAAAAATCTTTAAAGAGTGAATCCTCAGGTAGTTGACACAAAAGTGCTGTGAGGAAGGTGAGCATTAAGCAATTTACTTTTCAATTAGAATATATTTATTACTTACATGGGCCAAAGTATTTGTAGGAACATGTTGAAACCCTTGTTCTCTTTCTAACTTGCCTTAAAAGCGTGTCTCAGTATAATCTTATTGACTTCTGTTCTTTAATAGTATTTTTTAAACCAGAAGCCAGTATATCTTTTCAGATGGTGAGAAAGATGGTGTCTTCTATGGTAGAAAGCAGCTAAAATCGGAAACTGAAATCCTTGAGTGTTCACCAAGACGGAGCAAATTATTGGCCTCTCTTTACTTTGTAGTTAGAATGTAAACATTGAACCCTGTGAGAGATAAAAGTATGAGAAAATTAAAAAGTAGATTTCTTTCATTCTGCTTGCTTCTGATCAGGTGAGAAAATGGCATAAGCTATTTGTGGCCTAGCAGAGTAAGAAAAAACTAGTAAATGAACATTAAAATTATTGTTGATGTCTGAAATATTGCATAGTTGCCACAGACCTATCATGGCATTTCTTCAGAAGAGGGCAAGAAGCTGCCTTATTCAGCACTGCCAGACAGGGCCACACCCCATACATTCTGCTGCTTAAAATCAGATTATACAGTTTTTGACATGAAAGCAGTAGTAATTTTTGATTCTTGTAACTCTTTATATTGTTTCAATAGCAAAATTTAATACTGCAGAGGAATTAAAATAAACTCCCTGCTCACTCTGTATTCTGAAGTACTCATATCCCAGGACCTGAAGGGATAATCAGCACAGGATTCTGCCTGCACTGTTCAGTGCCCTGAGGTTATGAATATTTATTAAGAACCAAGCCTATTCCATAATTTAATGCTTTCTCAATGAACAGATTAAAGTCTAGGAGCATAACTATAGTTAGTGTGATAAGGAGAATTATGACTACCAAGTTTCTACTATATTCCCAATTAACTCCCAATATTTCCTACTAATTTCAATTTCCCTCTTGCTTGAAAATATGGATAAGCCTTATCTTTCTCAGATATTTTCTGATTTTTTTTTTCGATGGGCAGGAAAGGGAAAAGATTAAGATGTGTCTTTATTATGGGGTTTAATACTTAGACCATTATTCCAACAGTCACTTGTGACTTTTCCTTCAAAGACCAATCTGCCCCCAGTGACTAAATTCAAAAGGTCACTCAAGATCCTGTAGTAAGTAAGCTGTGTGCATTGATCCAGTTCATAAAGTTGGACAAAATATGACTCAGTGTGCATGCTCCCATGAAATACATGATTAATTATGTGGAAATTCTTCACCCTGAAATTTGAACACTGCTGTGTGATACAGGAAAGAACATTTTATCTCTCTGTGGGCTAATCATTTATTTAGAACTTAGAGAAACATCTGTTTGAGGACAACAGATGACGATGTCTCATCCAGCCCTGGGACATTAGCATTTCTAAAGAGGTAGAATATGTTCATATTCCAAAAAAGAATATAAACTTCAAGCTGTTCTGTGAATTAAGACCTGGTGCCAGTTTTAGGTAGGTATCCCTCTTTCCTAATGTAATCCTGGGAAGAACTTGAGCTCTTTAAATGGAGGAAAAAGAAAAAAAATAAAAGAAGAAATGGGGAGGTTGAGAGGAGGAAGTGTTTGTGCACAAATTGTGCTTCTGCTTGCTGATAGCAAAATTGAAGAAAAAACTCTTGCAATATATGGGATTGAGGAAAAGGGAAATAATGGATAGTTGGGTAACTTTATTATAGAGATCTAAGAAAATTCTCATAGTTATGCAGAAGAGGTTCCTTTGTGAAGCTAGAAATACAGGTATGGGCATTCATAAACAAATCATGTCTGAGATATTTCTGGTGATCAGAAACATATTTGGCATAAAAAAATCATAAATGGAAAGAGCAATAAAATATTCTCTACACATCTGAATTTCAGGAGCAATGAAAAAATTTTGAGGTTTTTTTTTTTTTGAGTTTGTTTTCAACTCTCATCTTTAGCCAGACTATTATTTTTCTAGACTATTGCCTTACAGACAAGCCTGAGTTCCAGAAGCGACAATTATGATTTATTGCTTCTTGGCTCAGGCATTAGACTGTCACACAAGCCTTCTAGAGACTGCAGCTGATCACTTATCTCAGGTTTATATCACTTCTAAGGCTGCATTTATTCTAGTCCAGAGTAAAGCACTCATCCGCAAGCTACTTCTTTAACAAGAACCTTCTCTAGACCATTTTGACAACTGTAGTATCAACTCTGTCCTTATAGGCCACCATTATAATTGAATGCTTTATCTTTCAAAGTGAGATGATAAATATGCTAGTTGTAATTTACAGCAATTCTGATTGCACTGCTTATTGGTAGCTTGTTCTGTTCCACCTGATAGAGGAAGAGGAAAAAACTTTAAACAGGAATGTTTTCAACCAAGTCATATCAGATTAAATAAATCCTGTTTTGAAGTTTATTTTATAGTCATCATCTCTGGTGACACTAGAAATGCAAACAAGTGTGCTGGCAAAGCTGATGAATGAGCCATGACTAGAAAGGTTTATTAGTTTGATGGGGGTTTTGAAAGTATACCTACCTGCATTCAGCTGTCTCACAGACCTACATCTCATCTCTCTGCTGTGTTCATGTAACTCTCACTGTCTACATGACTCTTTGCTGCATCATGTGGTCCGTGCATATTGTATATTTTGTGGGGAAAACAGCTGAAAATAATTCTATATTTGCAAGCTTAGAATGTACCGTCCACCCTCTGCCTTTGCTGTATGTGTGCATTATATTCCAATTTTCCCTTGACTGCCAGAGTAATTTCTGTTGTCACTATGAGCAATGAATTAATTTCTCTCTTTTGATGAATTACTAGAGCACTCCCACAGTAATGAGGGAAGGATATGAGTCTGTGCATCCACTAGGATTAGGGACCCCAGGATTTATATCACTGTAAGAGGGAAGAAGGTATGTTTCTGTGAGAGGGCAGAGCAGCAGGAGCTGCTATAATAGTTAAAAAGTATTCATAACAGTGCAAGGTATAAGAGTCAAGGCAATAAAAAGCTGAGCCCTGGCTCTGGATGCAGAGAACCTGCACCTGACACAGGAATTTCTGCCAGAAGTGCAATTTGGTTTTCCTATGTAGTCAGGAAGTTCAAGCAGCTGCATAATGATTACTTTAAATACACACACTCTAAGGTGGGGGCTACTGGTGGTTCTTTCTTTCAGGTGCATCCAAGTAGGAAAAGTCAGTATTTGGGTTTCTCTGAAGCCAAATTGTAGATCTGTCACAGTTTACAGTACATTTTTCTGCTTTTAAGTAAATGCTGAGCCTAAGAGCAGTGTATATACTTTGGAAAGTAATTGCACAATAAGGTTAGTACTCAGTAGCAAATATTTTTTGGGCCTATGCAGTACAGTATCTGTGATTTTTCCTTGTTTTTCCTGATTCATGGTGGATTTTTTAGTTTTGTTTAGTTTTTACACTCAAAAAATTATCCAGGCCAGTGGCTACTGCAGCTGCCAAGCCCAGTCTGCCCTGAAGGAGAAGAATAGAGAGCTCTTGAACTTTATAGATCCAACTGTATCAAAGGAGCTCTCACTGTATACGCATTTGTGTAATATATGATTTTATATAAAATGTAATAAAAGAAAGCAAAATTTCTCCTCTTCTTTCTTCTTATCATTACTAATTTTATCTGGTTTTATCAAGGATTAGCAAAATATGAACCTGGAATTGATTATCTACTGCTTAGTTTTGAAAAGATTCCTCCTCAGGAGAATACCTTAGATTTTTTTTCACAGTCTGTAAAACCTACAGAAAATCATAAATTTTCTTTGGCAAATCTTTTATTTGAACTGAAGGAAAGTAAAATAAATGTAATTTAAATGGAAATAAAAAAAGAGAGAAAATGGTTGTCTGATGGGGTTTAATGGAGAAACCATACTAAAAGGTTTGCTTTGGTTTAGGCTAAAATAGATTTCCTGACCATTCCTAAGCAGTTGTCTACTTGTGTAGCTTTTTGAGAACTTTTTTGTCTTCTAGATTGGATATTGCATATTTAAATTACTGTTTTAAAAAAATTGAGCTGATCTAGAAATTCTTGCCTTGAATAAATAGTTGTAATTGGTTCCATTCTCTCTCAGGTATTTATCAGCTTCTTCTTCTTCTCTTTTTTAGCTCTTAGATGGCTAAGCTGCCAAAAGTATGCACGTAACATGTCCTGATTCTATTTTTTTGACAGTTAAATTATACGCAACTAATATTTTGGCAAATGTTAGGTTTTAAAAATTCTGCGTGCATCACCCCAGTCTAATATCTAAGTTAATTATACAAATGAAGAGAAATGGGGCACAGGGAGTATAATTCTTTTTTATTTTTTGTTTCCTGTATAAAAGCAATAAGCAACTATTTGGACTTTTGGTCTAGAAATGAAGGCACATTTTTTATTTCAGCTTTTGCTAGATTTTTAGTACATGAGTACATTAGCATTTATATTAGTTTTTGACTTGTATTTCTTCCTATCTTGCAGTTCTCTTCTTCATGGCATGCTTTGGGCATCAGTTACAGTTCAGGATAAGAACTCTGGTTTATTCTGAGCATTCCTTTCAAAATTATATTCTGCAGTGAAGCTGTTAAAAAAGACAATAATCCTGGCAAACAGTTGGAGGTACAGATGGATGTTGAAAACATTGCATGTCCATTTTTTTGGGGTGACCATAAACCTTTTGTCAGATTAGGAAGATGACTTTAGAACTGTGTCTTTTTTGAAACAGCATGAGGTCACCGGGAAAAGAAATATTTAGAAATGTTTGTATTGACACAAAACTAAATACACAAACAGCTAAACTTTGCATCTTCCCTTGTATTTACACCACCACAGAAAATAGACCTCACACTGTCAAATCGAGCAGGAAAAACTGCTCTGTTCTGGGGAACACAGGGTTGTTTGTTTCTTGGTTTGTTTAAATATTATTTTATTAAATGGAAGAGAAAGAGCAGAAAGAAACTGAGCTTCTGGTAGATGATGGGGTGGCTATGTTGACCTGTTGCTGGCAAAGAACCAGAGTGCAGACATGGTGGCTGTAGTAAATGATTTTACTTTTTAAATTGTCTTAAAACTAGGGTTGTCTGGGGAGTTACTGCACCAGAATTGTTTGTCTTCAGTCATCCTTAGCAAAGGTAGACCTTTTCTCTAGAGGAAATCTGACCATCTGCATAGTTAAGTTTCTAGGAAACAAGATGTTCCAAACAGCCCCAAAAAACCCTGCCCTCATTTCTTGGAGGGAAGGATGATCATTTCTATGGTGAAAATTAATTATTAATCTTGTAAATTTTGAATTCAAATTTTGTAGACATGTAGAACTCCAAACTTATGTTCATGTAAAAGCATTCTGATTTTGCTTCAGTTATGTTCTCTCTCTATAAATGGTTTTATGTAAAATGACAATGTGAGAGTCCACAGCTCAATTTCATGTGTGTAGAATTGTGTCTACAGGATTTGGCAAATACTTTGATACATCCAAATACATGCTCTGTTCTTGCTTTAGTCTGATAACTGATAAAAGAGACTCAGCTTTGCTCTAGTGTAGGTAAGTACAGCACTGAAATCCATAGAGCCAGACTTGTGCAGCATTAAAAAAAGGACCACATCCTATGTTGTGGTCCTGTTGTGGTATCCCAATGTTGATAGCTCATCCATCATCTTGAGGTTACTGGAATATATTTAGTAGTCAGTTGAAAGAATATCCTGTGTAAGGTTTGATGAGGATCTAGGATTTTTCTGCTTAAAGGACCCCACAGGGCCAAACACATACACAGAAAAGGGATATTAATACCAGGTCTTTTGGGCACCAGGCACCCTAAACAAAACATTGCAAAAACTGAGGCAGGGTAGACGAGAGAGAAACAAGATTTTACGACTGTATTTTTTATATAAAAGGATATTGTTTACTATTGCCTAAGAACATAGTACTAAAGGGAGTCTCAGGGCCATGCAACTGGTGAAAGAGGGATCATTTTCCTCTTTATATTCCCATGACTTTCCTGTTTCTGTGTCTGTGAATATAACAGTGTCAATTTAGCCAGTATGCATGTCAAGGGCATTTATTTTATTTTTCTAACTTGGTAAATGTGTTCTCTGCAGTGAGAATTTAGATCTATATGAAATAGGGAAATGAGTTCACATTGTCAAATTCCAGCTAGAGTCTTAGGTACCAGGCTGCATACACTCTTTGTTACCTTTCTCTTTTATGAGACTCCAGCTCTGATATATCTGGATATGAGGGATATCCCTGTGAAGCATACAGGGCCTCACTCATGAATTCCATCAGGACTTTCCCAGATGTGGCCTGAAGGGTGTTCAGTGTATCCTGAACTATGGAGCATCAGCAGTACCTGGTCAGCTCCTCTGTGCTTAGATGGCATCTTGGAAGTGCCCTGGTCTTCCTTGAAGGTCTGCGGTGCCTGCATGGCAGAATCAGATCCCATGAAATAGAAGCAGGTGGCGTCTGCTGAGGACCTGAGCCTTGACATTTGTTGAAGAACAGTGCTGTGGCAGGGAAAGCTGTATGTGCATTCTGATATGGATTAAGTGGTACAATTGATTGAAGGCTTCTGACAGACGTGTTAGGGTGGATTCATTGCATGTTTCAGTTCTACTGGAAAATGTTCATGAATCTCTCCAAGACATGTATCTGTTAGATTCCCTTCCTCTTTTGAAATTTTGAGCTATTCATGTTACTGCAATCTGGATTTCCACTGATGTTACCTTGCAAGCAATTCCTGAAAGGTAAACTGTAAGGGTGAATGAATACTGAAAGACATAATCTATATAGACATGAACTCTTCAGCAGGTGACTAAGAGGAAAATTCAAATCCAGTTCTTGACCTGAATTGTTAACTCTTTCTTGAAGCTGATGAGGGACTGCTGCCATGTTCTCCATTGCTAACTTTGAGTAGAATCAGCAGCATGAGTCAAAATAAGTGCTTCAAGGATCTTTAGTAAAGATATTCCTATATATCAGGACACTAGAGTTCAATTAGCTTTTATGATATGGAATTTTGTAAGTTAGGTTTTGAACTACTGTAACTAGAGAGTCTTTCACCAGAAAATTGTATTGGAGATTTCACAACAGTTTTGAAGTTGTTAAAATATTTTTCAAAATGGGAAACCAGTTAGATTTTTGTTTCAAAAAAGATTAATAAGAAAAAAGACTCTTTAAACAGTCACTGCTGTAAGAATTTCTTACGACTGTGAAGAGCTCTATATACACTGGAACTGAGAGAGGAAAAGGGCAAAAGGTGGAAGATTCTACCTCTCAAGTGGATGAATCATATTTCATGGTTCTGGGAGTCACTGTAATAGGAAGCCTGTTTGTGAAAACGAGGATGAGATATGGAAGAAAAGTGCAGGAAAATCAGCTTCTTGTAAAAAAACCCTGAGCAGTAAAGGGAGAACAACTGACCACAATATTGCACTTGGAAAAAGCCAACAAGCTTGGAGTCTATTGTGTAAAGACTCCTGGAACTATGGCAAAAATGTGTTGCCTCTCACCTGATGACTCACTGAAGAAAAAAAATGCTCTTAATCTGAATAAGTGTTGGCAAACTCATTTTCTTTCCTCTGTTTTTAGCCCTGGGAAGTGTACTCCAGAATCCCGTGTATCAAACAGCTAAAGCTGAAACTGAAAGGGATGGATCATCTTTTTTGGTTTTATGTTTCTAAGGCAACTTTCATGAATGAAGATGTTTGTTTTTAAAGTATCTTCTTTTATTATAAAAGTCTCATGCTTATAAAAAAAAGAAGTGCCTAGTGCAGGGGCACTTCCTTGTGATGAGTAGAATTTAAATAATTTGGGTCCCATAAAATAATGTAAAGCACAACACAGAATGTTAGCAATAATAAAAACTGGAAAAATCCTTACTTAGGATCACAGACAGTGTTCTGTGTTACTGAATGCAGCGGGTTACCTAAATCATCACCCCATCTTGCCAAACCCCATGTTATTAAGTAGCAGATGCAGTACTAGAAATGAAAGAAAGGATCATTAAGGTTCTGTAAGGGTTAGAAATGCAAGCTCCATGCAGCAGCAGCTGCTAGCTGTTGCAGTCTTGTAGGACAGTGGGTGTGGTTTTGTAGACATTTCTGATCAGGTTATCATTAGGAGAGGGTGTTATGGATGGATTTGGGTCTGCTATGTCATATCTTCAGATCTGCAGCATGACAAGTTCTAAATGAAATATGGTTGCTATAGGAAAACTAATATTTTTTACATATCTTCATAATGTACTGCAAAATTCCATTCTTTTATCAGCAAAAATAACCCAAATAGTGCTAAAGATTGTGAATATGAACAAGGAAAGTTAATGGAAAATTAATTTACCAGACATTTCGAAAACAGAAGAAAATGGTGGTGACTAATAAAAATTTCTGCAGGATACTACAGCATAAGTTATGCATATTTCAAAACCCCAAATGCAGAGCATTACTTTGGTGTCCCTCCTGTTAAAAGATTTAAAGGAAGATTAGAGCTGATGGGCTGCAGTACTTCTGCATAGTTAGCTCTGGACATATGCTACAATTCCCTCAAGCCAATGCACAAACCCACAGTTTTTAATCTTATACCTTTAGGCTTTGTATCAGAACAAGAGCCGGCAAATTCAGTTTTTCCAGGTCTGATTCAACATCTTCATTTGGAAAGTCTGGCTTGCTCATAATGTGAGTACCTCATGATTACATTGTATACTGTCCCAGTGTCTGTTTTTGTCAGTTCAGTAAAATAATGCACCAGCATCGACGTGTGTAGTTGAGGATGAGGGTTCTCAGGCAAGGTAGGCTTTTTTCTGCATATTATTGCATATGGCACTCCATCCCCCAACAACATGCACAATTATATTTTTCTGCAAAGAAGGTAGTAGAAGAAAATGTCTAAATTTAAATTTAAATTTACAATTGGATAAGAGATGCATATATCAGAGATGTTTATTAGCAGTAACCAGTTCTTGCTCAGCTTGTTAAATCTGAGCTCTGCAATCTCTGAAGTCAGTGTGTTCATGCCCCTGCTCCCCTCCCTGGAGCCTAGCTACCTTTCCCAGTCTTGCTTGGGAGAGGTTTCTCTGCTGGAGGTACAACTTTTACCACTTCCACTGAAGTTGGACATAGCAGGGAGTGGTTTTTTTCTCAAATCTTGCTGTTTTCCATTCTGTAGAGCATGTTTGTCGTCTGGAGTGAAACAGAAAAGCCATAGCACTTGGCTGCTGGATGTGTTGCCAAAAGAAAAGGAATTTGTAAGTAATTTTGTCTGAAATCTGCTAATTAGAGAGAATAAATTGATAATGAAGAATACAGGAAGGTAATTGTCAAAGCTTGTAAATGTATGAGAAATGTCAAGTGATATTACAGCACTGAAGGAGAAGCTGGAGGAGCAGAGCTCATTTGAGAAACTTTGTACATTTAGCCACTCACAGAAATAAGAAAAAAAAAAATGTGTAGAGTATAAAAAATGCTCCAGAGCTCTCCACTTATGCTGCACAGTTCAGTGACAGCTGAATTCTGCTTGATGTGGTTCAACCATGGAGACTTAATCCTTGGTGTTTCTAAGTCGTGAAGCACATTGCAGATCTGTAGAGGAACATCTGTTTAGTGGAATGAAAAATGTAGATAACCCAGAAGAGTATTTTATTCTAAATATTTGCGTGTTCATCAGATGAAATTAACTAATCAGATAAAATAAACTAACATTTTTTATTCAGAAATGTTAGAGATTGTTCTACTTTTATCTACTTAAAAATTGAGAGAAAACAAATAACAGAATAAGCTATTGTTATGTAACATCATGTAAGTTAGAATTTGGCAAAAATAATTACTACAAAAGATGTAGTATGGTCTGTATGAGTCCTGTCCTGAGCTGCCTTAGCTGACTCATAAGACAGAAATTTAACCATGGAACTGATTATTTGCTGCACATTTAGGTAACTTTTGCACAATAATTGGTCATGAAAATTCCTTTTGCTAATGATTTTTATATCACTTGGTGCAGCTGTGTCTGTATATCACTATGTCTTGTGCTTTAGGACATCCTGGATGTCCTGTACAAAAGAAATGCTGACAAATCAGATCATTCAACTGTAAAGTTCTCCTTGTGATCCCTGCTTCTCTGTTATGGCTTACATTATCACAGTACCTCTAATTTAAGCTCTCACATTTTTATGAGGGCAGTATCAGTAAGAAATACTGCTTAGAGTATATAGCCCAAGGAAAGCAGGCAAGGAAAATTAGCATGGGATAAAACAGGATCTAAAGCACACAAACACAACTGCTAGTTATTTCTATATAAATAGCAGGTAGGCATGGGTTAAGGTAGACCTCACAAGGTAACTGTGAGGACAGCCTACTTAATTGTTGTTAAATGCATCAAAAACTTTTAAAGTAAAGAAATATTTGAAAAAGTCCCACAGCTTTTTTCCCCCCACCCCTCCTTCCCGTGCTCCAACCCCTTTCAGGTAAGAGGAGAAAGTAGGATACCATCCAAATAAAATAGCTCCATCATATCTGTAATGCAAAGAGAGAACAGAGGATTTTTATAGTTTTCTATTTTAAAGCATTTTTATGGATTAGAGTACCAGCAGACCTCTTGTTAGCTGTGTTTTGTGCCAAAAAGCTTATACAGTCAGTACCAAATAACTAATAGAATATAATTTCAGAGTGTGCTATTAAATGTGAGTAAGTGTGCATTGAGGACAGCGCAAAACTTAATTTCACTAATGTTAATAAGAGCTTATAGAATATAGAGATAGAAACAACACTAGAAAAAGGAACATTTTCCTAGAATAAGAAGGTTTGTAAGGAGACAGTGCTGGATATGCAGGGATTTTCCTCTTCTCCTTTCATTGATCTGACAAAAGCATTGGATGTGGTAACTTGCTGGGCTCTTTGCAGCCTCACAGAAAACCCTTATCTGTTTAAGTAATTTGCAGTGGACTTCAGAACTGCTTCATATGAGTATCAAAAGAAGCTCAACAGACTAATACTTTCCATAGGGTAACTCAAAGAGTCCATCTTGTAACTAGTCTTGTTCATGCTGTTCAGTACAGTGAGGTACCCTGATTGCTGTGACCTTCAAATGAGCATTTGGATTTTTGCAATTCAAGAGTGTCACTCGTTCTCTCCAAATAATCTAAAAAAGCTAAATGGACAAGTTAAGAATTCTTGATTGTGGCCATACATATGTTATCCACTCCAATTTCTGATTTACAAGTGCTGGAACAGAAAATTATTCTTCTCCAGACAGCTTTTAATCTGACTATCAGATAAAAACTTAGGGCTGCTAGAGGGAACAACAAAAAGATTGTCTGTTGACCCTCTAAATTGAACTCCTTGTCTGAAAGCTGCTTCTTGTTGGTTTTTGTTGTTGTTGTTTTTGTTGTTTGTTTGTTTTTGGTTTCGTTTGACTTTATTTTTTTGCTGAGTAATAATGAATGCCTACTGAGAAATGGACCAAGAAAAAGAAAGATATTACTGACAGGCACTTTCAAGAAAACAGTAGTCTGTCATCAGGCTCTCCACCAGGTGTATTAAGTTTTTGAGCCTTGTTTGATATGCAGGATAGCTCTTTAGGATCTGGATAGAAGACAGAAGAAGCTGGAGTTCTGCTATGGAAACAACAGCTTTCCCTTCTCTGGAGGACACTGTTCAATGAATTGATCAGTGGCAATGTTCAGACTTTACATTTACCAAGGTGTTGCTGACTGAAGTCCAGCTGTGAGAGACCAGAGAAATTGTCCATTTGAGCTACATGTGAGTGCTCAGTTTCTGTGCAGTGAGGTCGAATGAGTCAAGAGGAAGCACAGTTACTGCCAGAGGGGCTTCTGAAGCTGCAAATGTGCTCCTGACTGCTTGCAACACAGCACGAGACTCTTCAAGATCCCAGACACGTGTAACAGTGCAAGCAGCCTGGCTTTTTGAGGGAACACACGGCCCTATCCAAACGCTTTGACTGGAAAATCATTCAAGTCAAAGGCTGCATCTGGCAGCAGGAGTGCCTTGGCCCACAGACTGAATGGCAGTGTAGGTTATTTAATGCCTGTGTGCTCACCAATCCTTGGTTCACCTATGCTTCAAAATGCTCTCATCCTCAGCTTTGAGAATTTTCCTCTAGAAAATTCCTCAAGAATTTTATTAACTATTATATTGTCTCTAATTTTAAACTTGCATCAAATTGTAAATTATAAGCTTCTGACTATTCAGTCAGATGTGAACCTATCAAAACCTTATTTGATTGCAATCTAACTAGGATTAAAATTTTATTCTCCCTCATGATATCTCCACAGAAATTTCAGGGTTGGGAGTGAAATGTAAAATTTAGATATGAAATTACACAAAGTTCCCTGGTAGGTGTGTGTGTGGCTTTTTGTGAGAGTTTAGAGATTTGAATTGTCTTTATTTTTTCCCTTCAGGACAACACTGCACATGCTTATTTTAATATGGTAACTGGCAATGCAAATAATAGACTTAAACTGACAGTGAACACAAGTGTGTGCTAAGACTAAACTATGCAAGACAGAAGTTTGTTTTTATTTGGGTAGTTGTCTGCAGCAAAGGGATGGTATGAGGTGATTCAATAGCACCAGTGTTTGAAGTGTAATAGCCAAATCTGCCAAAACTACTTCTGTCTGAGACCTATGTCCCATAAACACTACTTTCTGTAAGTCCTGAGGTAGCACTTTTATACCTTAGACTTTTTTCCCCCTGAGTTTACAGCTAAAAACAACTTAAGTTTTGCAGAGCTCTCTCTATCTAATAAAATGAGACTAAAATTCTCCAATTATGTGGTCATTAATATATTGTATTATAAATGTGAAAGAGGCCCATCACTGTTCAAACAGGAGAAAAATTTAGACTCTACCTTCCAGTGCTTACAATCTTTGGACCTTTTCCCTCCTGAAGCAAGCTTCTGCAGTTGCCTGTAAAAGGTGCAGGACTCAATTCTAAATCATCCTAAAAAACATTAAGGTTCTATTAAATAAATGTACTTTTGCTAAGGAACTGAGGAAAAAGCCACCAGTCTAACTTATTCCATATAACCAAGAGGGTGATTAAATGTTCCAAATATGCAGAAGTCAAATGTCCCATTTCTGCTTTAAATCTTTTCCTTTTATAGGCTGTGGGTTATACTCCCTGCTTTGAAAACCTGTGCTGTTTAGGAACAAGAATTTATTTACAGTTTTAAAAACTTGCAACTAATCTTGGATGAATAGTCAGAATTAACCTTTGGCAGAGAAGTTGTAATTTCTAAGCCAACACACAACTGTATTTTGCATTAGTTTAGGAATATTGGGTACTTTGAGGGGTTAAGAATGAAATATTTTCCATGATTCATATCTCTTTTAGCTTGAAAAGTCAACAACTCTATTCCAGTTTAGCCAAAAGGGGTTTTCAGTCCAAAATATCTCATTGCTTGCAATTAATTTGGGTTCTTGCAATTAGCGTTTTGTATCCCAATGCATTAATGCATGAAAGCAGCTGCACAATGAGTAGTGCCACATGTTTGAACTAAAAATAATCTGTGTATATTGTTGCTGTGCAAACAGTTGTACATTTTGGTCCCTGAAGATAATCTCTGTGTTAGAGCAGCAGAGACACAAAGGAGATGTAAGTTGTACAATTGTGAGGGGACAGTTGTGTGTGCCTGCTTGTGCCACTTACCCATGCCCTGTCTCTTTTTGTCTTAGCAAGTATGCTGAATCCTGTTATTTAAATCCATGGAAAATTACATCAAAACTTCTAGTGATAAACATACTTAGGCAAATGGAAACAACTTTATTTTCCATGAAATAAGGATTTTGGAGCTTAGACAACAGACATGATGCTTTAGGGAAGGGGGGGAAAGGCTGTGCTAGTTTAGAATGAATTCTGTCTTGCAGATGTATCTATGGGAGAGGGTAAAAATCCCTTTCAGCTGAAAATGGCAAGCTTTCCAACTTTCTGAGCTCAGTCCTTCCACCATGCTGGTTTTGGCTGGGGTAGAGTTAAATTTCCTCACAGGGTCTAGTACAGGGCTATGTTTTAGATTTGTGCTAAACACAGAATTGATAACATAGAGATGTTTTCTGTTATTGCTGAGCAGGGCTTACGGAGCCAAGGCCTTTCCTGCTTTCTGTACTGCCACGATGACAAAGACATTGGGGGAGCATCAGAGGTTCAGATGGGACACAGCCAGGACAGGTGACCCCAACACACCACATACCATCATGCTCAGTATGTGAAGAGAGGGGAAGAAGGAGGAAGGGAGGACATTTGGGGTGATGGCATTTATCTTCCCAAGTAACCACTCATGTGATGGGGCCCTGCTCTCCTGGAGATGGCTGAACAACTGCCAGCCTGTGGGAAGCAGTGAATTAATTCCTTGTTTTGCTTTGCTTGTCTGTGCTGCTTTCCTGCTTCCCTACTCTCTTTATCTTAACCTACTAGTTCTCTGGCTTTTACCCTTTAAATTCCCTCCCCAGTCCTGCTGGCTGGGGGGTGAGTGAGTGGCTGGGTGGTGCCTGATTGCTGACTGGGGTTAAACCACAACATCCACTTACAGGTCATTGTTTTGTGGCACCCTTTAAGAGTCTTTGCCTTTCAAGAAACTCCAGGAAATTTATTCTGACCCCCATCCTCTTAACATTCATGAGTGGCTTGCCAATGAGTGACTCTATCCAAACTTAGAGTAATCTTTGGGTCTCAAAAGCACTTGCTTCTACTTCCAGCCTTGCACCTTAATCTCTGCTCCCCACCCCAAACTAAATCATACAGAGGAAAAGATTAAGTTGTGGTGGTTTTTTTTGTTGTTGTTGTTTTTTTTTTTTTTTTTTTTTTTTTTTTTTTTTTTTTTTTTTTTTTTTTGCAGCCTAGAGCGTCACCCNTTTTTTTTTTTTTTTCTTTTTTTCTTTTTTTCTTTTGTTTCAGTTCTGCAGCCTATGTCTAACTCTATGTACACTTGTGGGTGTCCAGAGCAATACTGCATTAGACCAGAGCCTGGGTCTTCACACGTGCTGGGAACTGCTGGCAAAATGCACCATAATGAAGGAGACCATACCACATTCCACTAGAAGATAACAGGGCTGCCAGCTATCATTGCTTTGTTGGTAATAACATCTTAGGCATGTTGTCTTTGTTTTCAAAGCTTCAGTACAGTGCAGTGTGCTTGACTGCCAACAGCCATAACTGACAGACTTTGGCTGCTGCCTTTCAGCATGGACCCTTGTCTCCACTCAAAGAGTTTGCATTACAAATTTTCAGTGGAAATGATGAAACTCCATTCCCTTATTTTATGGGATGCAGTTGCAGGTGGCACCAAGCAAAACCTGAGCAGTCTGTGTGTGCCCTGTACAAGCACAACAGAATGAAAATACTAGTGAAAAAACACACCTAGTTATAGTACTAGGACATAATTTATAACAGAGGATAATATAATTATGGTTTATAAACTAGGTGCTTTTAACCATTTGCCTGTCATTAGACAAATATCTAATGTTTTCTAATAGTTCTCTTAGGTCTGTCAAGTTAGGTTAATGACATCATATTATCAAGCCAATACATACACTTTCTGGTTGTCTTTCTCCCAAAATGCAGCATCAATTGAATACTGACAGTGGAGGAAGGGGGGCTGGGATCCTGCAGCTGAGTACACAAGAAATGCAGCATAGAGACAGAGAAGTGTTTAGTTTCCCATTCAGAAGGAGTCAAGAGAGGAAGTTTTTAAGTCCAGACTGTTAGCTATAAAGAGACTTTGATTTGTGAAAGAAACTGATTGCTATTTCATCTGTTCCTGAGAGAATGGGAAACAAAAAGGGATATGTTCCCTCTAATTAGGATTACAGCTAAACCTGGTTATTAACTACTTCTAAAGGTGAAAAATTTGACTATTTGAGCCAGAAAGAATGATGGTGTTTGAGTATGTCTTTCTCTTTCTCTTATTTTAGACATGGTCTCTGCTTTTAACTCTGTGTTCACCTGTTCCTTTAGTTTTTGTGGGTTTTTTTTTCTTTTTTTCCCTTTTGAGAGTGAGACAAGAGTAATTTGTGCCCATAGAAGAACTTGCTTTGTACAAGGGTTTCTACTTCACGTTGGCAGACAATTAGATGCAGTTCTGGCATCTCATTTATGCTCATTTGGGTTTGTTTACTGACAGTAAACAAACAAAAGAATAAGCAAAAAGCTGTGAGATAGCAAATATTTTATTTGTACTTTTGCCAAGATGTACTTTGTACTCTCTCTATGCCAGGATTTTCAGTAATGATGGCATTAAACTATATGCTCTTCTGTCTTTGGTCATAACAACTAAGCTTATTTATTTTTATTTAAATTGGCTATTTTAGAAATGCTCTTATCAGATAAATCAGCTTCTCTTTTCTAGAATAATAACATGGTTGTGTGATTAAATCAAAAGTTCATACTGCAAAAAAAATCTTGTAGAGCTAGAGAAAATGAGGTAATAATTTCATAATGTATTAAAGATTTCTGTGTTTCTCCCTCTCTTTACCATAGTAGTTTGTTTGGACAAATTTTAAGGTAGGTTTGGCCCTAGAAATTTCAAGGATGTGAACTCTGGATTTTTTTATTTTTATTTTTTTTTGGTAGGGGGGAGGCTTACAGACCTTATACAATGGAGGTATGACTAACACTGAGGAAAGCTTCAAGCATCAGCCTTTATTGCTTTCCAGTAAAATATTTCATACCCTTTATCTTACATGCATTCCACCTGTGCACCCTATCTACCCTTCTGTGATTGGTCAGTTACAGCTCAGCATTCCGTGTTTCTTTACTGTCAATATTGCTCACCTGTCCTACACAGTTGTAGCCTATTAGGGATGAGGCTCAGCCACAGCCCCATTCCCAATCACCACAAACTGTGTCCCTACACATACACAGCCAGCATTCTCTTTGTTCTCAAACTTTAATTAATAGACCATAAAAAAGGAACCAAGATATTTGTAAACACAAGAAAAAAAAAAAAAAAAAAAAAAAAAAAAAAAAAAAAAAAAAAAAAAAAAAAAAAAAAGATTCTTCAAGAATACCTAGAGTTGCAGGTTGTGTGCCCTTGGAAAAAAAAAAAAAATTGGTAGTTTATTAATCCATGAGAATTTCTCTGTGGATTTAGATATAAGTTTTGACAACCAGCCCTAGGCTTCAAAGCCTACCTTCAAGACCATGTACACTGCGCGGAATACTTGGGAGGGTTTCATGGCAAAAATGGAATCCAAACACTTACAAATTGTCTGTTTCAAAACAGACAGCCAAATGTGTCCAGTTAATAAACTGTCAGCATTATATTTTTTGCATCTAATCCTTCTCTTCACTTAGGTCTTGGTGTCATTTTTTTCATCAGAATTTACATCCTAGAACCCTCTCTTTGTAGATTGTGGAAAGAAGATTCTTTTGAGTGTAAAAGCCTCCTTGACTAGGCTGCCCATCCAGCATGCCTGGCACACAGGGGAATTTCCTTCTCTGCTTGGGGAGATATAGAATCAGAGGGATGCAGGCTATCTTGGAAACTGGGTTTTCTTTTTCTTTTTCTTTTTCTTTCCCCAGAAGATGCACCAGCCTGAATTGTTGGAATAAAAATGCATCATCCAGTACAGTAAATCAGAAGGTATGTGACAATTTATTAGCTTATTGTTCATCATCTGTCTGGGATGGAGAACAGCCCAAGTATGTTAGTATCTAATATTAAATGGTAGCTAAAGAAATAATATATTTAACGTTGGGAGTGGGAACTGAAAAGTAGTGCTTCCACCACTACCTTTCCTGGACAACAATTCATCACTGTTTCCTTTGTTGACTGTTCCTCAAGCTGTGTGCATCCAACATTCACTGTTGCAGACACACTCTGTCTTAACAGCAGAAACAGAATGTCCTCCCTTATCCTCATTTTTGTACAGCAATATCCATGGTCTGACCAAAGTCAAACTTTTAGGATTTTAGATTTGGTGGAAACTTCTTTGTGAATCCCAAGCCCCCTCATATGTGATATAATCAAGAGAGTTTTCAGCTCAGTCCATGTATTAATGCTTTTGGCTATGCTCAATTATGGAATATTTTTAGTCTTTATTTTACCTTTGCCAGTAAATAAATAAAGGTGGATGTTTACTCACAGTTGCTTAAACATATGAGTTACCATTTTTACATCTCCGCTGTTTTTACTGCCTTGTACTTCAGTGCCTCTATGCTACCATCTCGTTTGCTCTTTTTTTTTTTTTTTCCCCTATATCCTTGGAAAACTCAGCCTTGAGGAAAATTAAATGCATCTGGAAACATTCAAAAAGTCAAAATTCACACACAAACTTTGAAGAGGAGGGCTAAGTATTAAGGCATTTCAGTTTCCAGGATAAAGCAAGTAATACAGGGGGTTTAAAAATTTCAGTTTTGAATTCAAATTCCTAGATTCCATTTCATGCCCACATTAGGCACCTAAGTCTTGCTTTTTCTAAACAAATAATAAGGCTTTTTTAACAAGTATTCTTTATTGATATACTCAAGATCCTAGTATTGTAATTCTCTGTAAAATTGAACACAGACATAAAGAAATGTTTAAGTAAGGTAAAATCCCTTTTTAGGAAATCATCAAAATGCCAAAACAAAATCTAGACCTCCCCAAAAAAATCTTAATGTCTATAATTTGTGGTCCATGAAGAACTGGACCCACTTAACTTCTGGTTCATTTAGACTTTCAGAAAGCTGCAATGTTCTAATAAAAATACACATACTGCTCATTGTGACTTGTACTAAAATGGTGTTCATGTAGCCCAACTGCTGTATGCAAGACATTTCTCTCCCCTAAGAAAATGTGGATACCTGAACCCAGAACCGAGGATGAAGCTTGGCTGCTACAGACACTTATTCCCCTCAGGGAAAGTATTAGCTAGCTTCTAACTTTCTGAGTATGAGCTGTGGCAAGAAGCAGAGGTGTGAGAAATCACAGGATGACTGTGGAAGTCTTTGGCTAAAACCCACAACAGAGGAGACCGAATGATCAAAGAGGAGTTCTCAGAAATTTGTGAGTACAGTCCTGCATTCTCTGCTGAGCAGGCACACTGAGGCAGTGTGCTGCAAGCTGCTGGTCAATTAGAAAATGTGGTATTGGAACAAGAGACACAAATAATGAAGCAATTCTGCTCTGCACTGCACTGTTAAAATACAATTCAAGTAATGGAAGTCTGTTCAAGCCAGTGTGTCAGGGTCAGAACTACCTGCACCTATCTCACTTCAGGAGCTTGGGAGAGAAAAAAAATGGAAAACAGCAGATATAAGGAAAGATTTCAAATGGAGTTTAAAATGTGTACAGCTATTTAATTTTTTTTTCATTGAACAAGTTTAATAAAAAATGAGGCAGTATCTGAACAATCTGTACTCATACTTGCTCTTACTTGTATTTTAGATGTCATGCTGTCAAAAAAGGAAATTTAAAGCACTTTGTCTGAATCACCTAACAATACTGCTTAGAAGTATGAATTTGACTTAAGAAGTAGGAAAATTAGTCTTCTAAAACATGAAGTCTCCCTAGGGGAAATAGGGCACTAAAGATCAGTCTTGACTTCCAATGGCAGATAACTGTTCGAGTGGTATAGAAGGCTATTGTTAGCCAATAGAAAAAAAAAAAAATTCTATTTTTTTGGTTTTTCAAGTGAAATTAATTATTTAGAGGCAATGGTTTTGAAGTAAATAAATTTATTTCTAGGTAAATGTAAAGAGCAGTTATTGCAGCAGCTCTTCACAGATCATAGTTTGATGGGGGTTGTTTTACTTGTGGGTGGTTGTTTTTGTTTGTTTGTTTTTTTGTTTTGTTTTGTTTTTTTTTTAATATGAATCCCAAATGAATCTAAATACAGATAGTGTGGATCTGAATCAAAAATTGTTTCCTTTCTGACTGGTGAATTAACAAGCTGCAAACTATTTATGAAAGGAAAAAAGGCAATTCAACTGTAAAATGTGAACTAGTTGATTCACCTGATTGAGAGAAGGATGAAAAACATGGAGTTCCATTAGNTGAATCCCAAAGGAATCTAAATACAGATAGTGTGGATCTGAATCAAAAATTGTTTCCTTTCTGACTGGTGAATTAACAAGCTGCAAACTATTTATGAAAGAAAAAAAAGGCAATTCAACTGTAAAATGTGAACTAGTTGATTCACCTGATTGAGAGAAGGATGAAAAACATGGAGTTCCATTAGTAGCAGTAATGCACATTATGGGGCAAAGAACAGAATACTCTTATGCTGATTAGGAAAAGGACTTTATAATAATATTTGAGCATTGAGGGGTTGTTTACTTGAAAACTTGTAAAGATTAGTGCTTTGTACAAAGGTACTCATGGCTTTCTCATGCAACACCTTGTTGCCTGAGCATGGTTTCAGTCAGCTGAGATTGTGAAATCCTTCCAGGGGGCTGGAGGCATGGACTGCTCTTTTCCCTCCTCATGCTCTCTTCTGAACTCCAGACTGACAGGTTCAAATGCTATGTCACAAGGGTAGCAGGATAAAGGGTCTGTTTGTTCCTTTTTGTATTTGGGAAAGCAAATAAGGAAAATAAATAGTTTTATTAAGAAGGCAAAAATAAATGACCCTTTCCCACCAAAGCACAGTAATGAGAGTGAGTTGGAATGAAAAACAGGAGCTGGAGAGAAACGTTTTCCTTGTTTGGCCAGTCTTCTCACAAGCAAGTCCTTTCCCTAAAAAAAAATATTAGTCTATTTCTCCATTTTTTTACATCTCCAGAGAATCATTTTTAGACAGAGAGGACCTACTCTCTGTGCAATATAATGTCAAGTCCTAAGGGTACTGGAGCTTATGGTTCAGGGAACTCTATGGTCTAAGAGACTGAGGGAGAAAACCCAACATCCATCCTGTCCTTGGGAAACCTATTACTGGCTTCCTTATCATATCCAGAGTCAGTAATGGCCATGGAAGAATAATAATCCCAGTGATTACTGTAGAGCAGAAGCTAGACTAGCCCTTTTACAAAAACAAAGCATTACTTTTGAGGCAACAATTCCTCAGATTTGCTTGTGCTTGAGCAGTATATTTTAAGGCAGCTTTTTTCAACTTTATACTATTTCAGCTTTTTATATTATTATTATTATTATTATTATTATTGTTATTATTATTATTGTTATTATTATTTATTAATCTCTGACCATAAGAACAAGGGATAACCTATTGTCTGCAAAAATTATCTGGATGTGAACAGTGGCATAGAGCCTACAGAAACAGGAGTTTGGGTGGGGGCAGGGCAGGAAAAAAGAGTCTATATGCAGTACTTAAAAACCAGCCTTCTAAATTTATTAGCTTTATTATGAGATGATATATAGACTGCCAACACTTCTTGAAATTTTTCAATGAACAGTTTTTCTACAGTTTGGGGGGTTTTTTTTGAATTTTTTGTCCCTCTCAGATTTAACCTCCCTTCTGTTTTACCTTTGTTGCCTCTCTTCACTTGCATTTTCACTTGGTTTTTCAGTCATGGACTAGGAGAGAAGTGTGAAAATATGAGTATTTACATGGCATGAAATATTCAGTGATATGACAGTATTTTTTACTGTACTAGCTGTGGACATAATAGCAAAGTATATGTTGAGAAAACCCTCTAATTTCTGAAACTTCACAAGGAGGACTTGTACCATACTGGGAAGAATTTCTTCATGGAAAGCACTTCATTGATACACACTGGAATAGGCTGTCCAGGAAGTTGGTGGAATCACCATTTCTGCAAGTATTCAAGAAATGATCAGCTGTGGCTCTGGTTTACTTGACATGGTGGTTTTCTGTCAAAGGTCGGACTCGATGATCTTGGAGATCCTTTCCAACCTTAATCATTCTATGATAAGAAAAGCAAGAAATACATACCTCTGTTCAGCTGGTAGCCATCTTAGAACTAATTCTTGAGCTTAAATATGTTTGGCAACTCCCTGGAGGTGCAATGGTTACCCAGGGCTTATTGATAGAGCAGCATTACACAGCTGCCCCTCCTCAAGAAGATCGTACTCACATCAGTGACGTGACTGTTTGGAATGATCAACAGGCACTCAGGAGATGTGGGGCAGACTTAAAGATAACAACTAGGAATGGAGCAGAACTTGCCCAGAGGAGATCCGAAGTCTTCTTCCCAGGAAAAGAGAAACTCTCCTGTGCTTTTATGGCCATATGTATAGTAGATTAGATTATGACATTTCTGATACTTCCACCAAGTAATTTCTTAATGACATCTTTTTTTTAATAACTTTGGAAATTACCTACAACTTATTATAATGTTTTAAATTAGCATAATTACAATCCATTAGAGAGAATTTGTAGTTGATTTGGTTGTTTCGGGTTTTTTTTTCCAAACAGAATTATTGCTCTTCCTTTTTTTCTATTTCAATAATATATAATAAAAATAGAAAACAGGAAAGTCAAATTCAACAACACTACTACAATTACTAATGACCCAGTTTCACTGCAAGATGCAAAAATATCTGGAAAGTCTGTTTTATGTTCAATATGGCTTCTGTCATTCTTAGAAGATGCAGCCATATCTGATAAAAATATTGTACCTAAAATGTAAGTAGGCTTGTTCCAGTTCCAGTGGAGCCTGCAAAGCTAGGAAAAAGCAAGAAGGACAAAACATGAAAAATTTTCAAAACCATGAAAAATTACTTACCTGACAGAAATTAAGACTTTGGTAGTGTGTCAGGTTACCATTGCTTTGAGCTTTGGCTCAAGTAGCTGGTGTTTTCAAATATAATGTAAATTAATCCTTCTCCAGATTTAGAAGTCAGTATAATGCAGGTCAGGTGCAGATTTCTTCTCTCTGTTTCCCCACCAACCCACAAAGAGAAGGGCAGGGGCTTGAATAAGTCTAATAAAGGAAATGTTCTATTGGCCAGGACACCTCATGCTACCACACATTGCTCCATGTAAGCATACCTGAGAAGTCAGTTACTTTTTTTGGAAAAAGCATCTATGGTGGAGCTGCTACAATGTGTTTTTAAATTAATTTCTATTTTGCTTAGGAAAAAGTAGGTGGCTGAGAAATGCAGTTTTGTTGTCAAAAACTAGGTGAGCACAGAGTAATTCTTCATCATAGGTACAACCTTTCTGTATATTACATTTTTAGTAAAATAAGTGGTAACTAAACATTAAAATTCCAAATGCTGTCTTGCTTCTAAATTTAAGTCTGGCATGTGGGTTTGGAAGCAACAAGGCAACGTACATCTGTGGAACCACTACTGACTGTTCCATCTGAGGCTTCACTGCCATCCCCTGTGGCATGGTAGGCTTGGCTGTGTAGGTATTCTTAATATTCTATTTAGCTGTCCACAGAGAGTACAAAGGAACAGAATTCTTATATGTTATTCTGAAGTGCCTTTTAGAAATATAGCTAATCAATTCCTTGTATTAATTATAGATACATGACTATACCATGAATATATGTATTATTTCGTATTAACTCCGTTCTCAATATTATACTGAAGGATGTGAAAATGAAGGTAGGTCATAGCTCATTGAAAGAATAAAATAGGAGCAGTTTCAAGAGGGTAATTATTGAAACCAACAGCTATTGCTTTTTTTTTTTTTTTT
>VWYO01003924.1:0-19261 GCA_013400275.1 Rhadina sibilatrix
TTTAACCCAATAACCAAATACTCATGGTCTGCAACGTGGACCTCTTCACCCAATTAGAAAACTACCTCCTAAGCCCATGAAGAGGAAAGAGAAAGAAGAACTTAGCCAAAGCCTGAAATCATCCATCTTGCCTTATGTATATATTACTATATACTAAAACCTTAAATCCTAAGTTTTGTACCCTGTGACATCATACATTTCTATTCAAACCACACACCCATAATCCCAGTGCTATCGCTCAACTTTGGAAGCCTGTTCCATGACCTCAGGTCAAAAGTAGTGCCTGCTTGAGGGTCAGTGCCTTTTACCACAGAAAACCTGAGATTCTCAGCCTCCGGGGTTTCAACACAATACCTCTCTCCCTTGATATTTAATGTCATTATTCCTTCTCCTTCATAATATCTTTTACATAGTCAAAGACCATCATCATGTTTCTAAACCTAACAAACCTATTTTCTTCAACATTACACAAATTTGTTTTTCCAGGACTTATTTCTCCACTTGTTACTGTTTCATGGGCTATCATGAATTGAATCAAACTAAGATGCTTAAAGCTGGAGTTAATATTCCAGCTGAGATATTACTACCACTTAGAAGAGGAAATTGTGACTTCGGGGTGTTTTGGTTTTTTTGCAGGTAATAGTGCAGTTCTTATCTCATTAACCTAAACGAGTTTTCATCATTAGTGTGATATTTTTGATTAATATATGCTGTGACTGTAATTCTGTTCACTACCCTCTTAGCAATTTCTGCAGTGCTGCTGCCCAGACAGGTTTTCTACACCCTGTGGTTGTGCAGCCACTTACATCTAATTGAGTGTAAAACTTTGTGGGTTTCATTACTAGATTACATCCTAATTTTCCACACCATTTCTCATATTTGCCAAGTTTATTTAGATATATAGTTCTTTTCTCCAGTATTTTTTGACTTTGTCAAAATTTAACTTTGTTTATGATTTTTATTATTAGAATACCAGACATATTGAATCCTATATAATATATTCTAGTTTAAGACTGTGCTGCTCTCTGGAAAACACTCTTGCCAGTTAAGCGTTGATACCATAAGAGTTTAATTTTTCTAGATTTTTTTATGAGAATCCCAGAAAGGTGGCAAAACCCTGCTGCAATGAAGATACGTGATATCTAACATTTCCTTTCTATTCACAATGTCCATTACTTTGTCATAGATGGAAATTAATTTGGTTTAATATGATCTAGTCTTCACAAAGTCATGTTGGCTATTACTCTTCCTTTTATCTACCAGGTGGATTAACTTATTTCAGTCTATGTATTCTACTATTTTTCCAGGATCTGGTGAAACTTTGGACATGAATCAACAGTTGCATTGGTGTCATGATCCAGTTACTGAAGCTCTTAGAAATGCCTCTGCCTGAATTAAGGTGCAAACGAGACCATATGCCAGTGACAATACTATGGATTTTATTTGATAGTAAATATGAGAGAGAGAGAGACAGAGAGACACAGAGAAAGAAAGAAAGAAATAGACAATAGGTGGGGGGAAAGAGAGTGACAGAGATAGAATGAAGAGAGTATCACCACTGTGGATCCCAGCAANAGTTTGGCTTCTTGTGGATGAATTCCTCTTCAGTTTTGTTTGGTTTTTTCCCTGAGTATGAGATGATTAAAGAATGGGCTTTCCCTTTATCTAATCTTAGTGGTTTAAGTTACAGTCCAAACAGTGCCAGTCAGATATCTTCAGGGAGGCTTCTTTGGCTGAAGCTTCTTTGTACAGTTTTTGTTATGATGAGCAAAACTTTATATCAATGTTTGGGGCAAGAACTATTTCAGTTTCTCACAACTTGCAGCCCAGAAAACCAACTATATCATGGGCTGCATTAAAAGAAGTGTGGCCAGCACTTTGAGGGAGGTGATTCTGCCCTTCTGCTTTGCTGCCATGAGTTCCCAGCTGGAGTAATGAAACCACCTCTGATGCTCTCAGCATTAAAAAAATGGACCTGCTGAAGCAGGTTCAGAGGAAAGCCAGAAAGGTGATTAGAGAGATGATAAATCTCTCCTAAGTAGAGAGATTGCCTATGGCAGAGGAATTGGAACTAGATGAACTTTAAGGTCTGACACCATTCAATGCTTCTATGCTTCTATAACTGATATTAACTTGATTGGTCTATACTTTTCTGAGTCCTTGTATTGTCTTATTTGTAAGGACAAATTGTCTTTATGATTTTCCAGCCGTCCATAATTTCTTCAGTACCTGTTTCTGGCAGTTTAGGGATTTCATTTACAACATAGCAGAAGTACTTCATCAGCTCTCACTAATTTTAAGGAGAATTAACAAATGTAAATACATCTAATGTTTCCATGCTTTGTTGTAATCGGAGTTCCTATTCCTGTGCAGAAGATATCAGCGACTTTTTTAATGAAAACTGAACTGAAAAAGGTATCAAATTGCTTCCATTCCCAAAGTCATTGCCTGATACTTTACAGTTCCCTTTTTTTTTCTGCCTAACAGTAAGATATTTAGTTTCCTGGTCTTCCTCTTATAATGAGGTCTGGAATTATTACTTTGTTTACATATTTTAAAATGTTAAAGACGCCATTGATTAGCAATAACCAACATAATGTTGGATTTGCAAAGCTGCAGAACAGGTCATTACATGTTTCTGATATAAAAGTAACATTAGAAGAGAAAGAAAAGTGCCATTGGAAAATCAAGGTGACTTGACAATTCCTTTATTTAAAGGTTCCAGTGGTATGAGAATACCTGAATGACTGTCCAGAGAATTAATATGACAGTAGCAGAGGGAAATATCACATTCCTTCACAACCTGTGCATATAAAGGCCTCTTGGAAAACCTGTAGGTGACCCATACCTGGGTGTCTGCTGATGTCCCAGTGTGTTTATTGTTGCAGCAATGATGCATTTCCACTGCCTGGCACGTGTGGGCAAAAATGTCCTTGAAAGCCATCCCCATCTCCACCTTCCACCATGCTTCCATATTCACTGTCTATACTGACAGGAAATCCAGTTCAGAAGGCAGCTTTAAAATGCCTTAATGCAGAATGCAGTGGTGCTCTTGTGAGTGTGTATGTGAAAACAATTATAGTGGACAGTGATTTAATAATATAGATTTATTTTATTTTAAAAGTTATTACAAACAGAGGAGAGAAGCATGAGAGATAGTTTGCAGCATTGCACGAAGCTGAAATTAAATGTTTTTGCTGCAGGAAATAGTCTAATGTGTGAGGTGACCACTAACAACTGGTGTTGCTGTTGCTAGGAGCTATCAAAAGAAATGTCACTCTTCACAGCAAGTGATGAAATTTGACATATGGCATCAAAGGATCATTAAAACTGCACCTGCTGCAGAGGAGGTTGTGTCTTTTGAGAGACTTTCAATCAGAAAAGGTTATTCCAAGAATGTAAAAGGGTATGCCTTATTTTCTTTATTTCTTAATAGGTAATTAACAAGCAGTAAAAATAGGTGAAACGGTCAGAAAAAGGATACAAAGGAGCATCCAGCCTTCTTGATTCTCAATGTTTTATGGAGTAAAAGTAAGAAACTACCGAGATAATTTCTTTCTAAAGTCTACAATAACACAGTTGATGATAAATCATTAATACACATAGCTGGAAAGGCTCACTATCTTCTCAAACTTCAGTTCTGCATTCTACAGCTATTGCCTTAATGAAACTTCTCTATTAGTTTTGGTAGCAATTTAAAGTATGAACATTGAAGATTTTAGTCAGAAGCCTGAAATAGTTTGATATTCAGTTTGTCATGCACACATTGAACTATGTATAAGAAAATTACTGTTGACTTCAGTAGATGTCAGCACAATTTCTGAGTCACCACTGAATTTATGCTATAGAAGAACTCTATTTCATAGCAATGAAGATTTCTGTTGTAATTATATTTGTGATTTTATTCCTGAATTAGAATGGAATTTTCATATCTTTTTCTATATTTCAGCTCATATAGTTCTTACTCTTGTTTCAGACAAATAAATAAACATATAAAGACTTGTTTATTTCCTGTGCAGATTTCTTGGGAGTTATTGCTAGAAATTAATGCACACAGAGAAAAGATTCAAATAAAACTTTGCTGTAAAACTGATATTTATAAAGTTGCAGTGTGTCTTTACTGGGAAAACTGAAAACCAAAACAGCTTAAAATATCAAAAAGAAGAAGAATTAGTGTCTATGTCTATTTAATGGTTACACAGAGCAAAACCTATGAACTATTACTAATTATGTTGCTTCACTGAAATGGGTATAGTCACAAAATCATTCACATTTTTCCTCTGCACTCTCCATGGACTAGTGGTCTAGGATTCCAAACTCTGTTTTATTGCTAGCTCTGCTACAATCTCCTAGACAGCTGTGGCCAGATCATTTCCTCTGCATTTCATTATACCAGTCTGCAAAATAATGGTAGTGTTAGTAAAAGGGTCCTAGGTATTTGGTGTTTCAATTTTATTCCTTTAAGCTAATGTATTTTGAATGTTTCCATAGGCCATGTTGCATATGTTGACCTCTGTTAGTATATATATTCTATAGTCACTGAGGGAAAATGCATAGATTCATAGAATCCCAGAGTATGTCAAGCTAGAAAGGACTATAAGAATCATCAAGTCAAACTCCCTGCTACTCCCACAAGCCCAATGTTACATAACTGTAAATATTTCGGTTTATTTGCAGTTAACTTTTAAATAATGTTAATTTTCAATTCTGACAACATATAGGAACAATCCATGCAGTTTTAAGAAACTGTGCAGAGCAAGTAGATATGAAAGCTGTTGTACAATGTATCTGCTGAACCTCCTATGACCCAAGGCTTTAGATTTCAGGTTTGGGCACTGATTCCAACAAGTCTTTTGCTTCATTTATTTTTGTTGTTAAGTAATATGGGCTACCTTTACCAAGATGATTCAAAATCATGATTCCTTATATAATATTTCTATTCACATCCCTAAAAGTTGATATTTTTGAAGCCTGTAAGAAAAGAATTGATTTGCACCGTTCTGCCTTCTAATAATAAAAACAAATTGTAATCTTTTTCCAAGTGCTGGAAATCCGATAGTGACATTAAAAAGGGGAAAAGGGAGGCTAGATCTTAGAACTGCTTCACAGTCGGTTTTTAGTCAATCTTTGGCTATAACGGACAAGGATTTCTACAGCAGTCTTTGTTCTGTTCTTCAGGAGACCAGAGGATAAGAAAGAAAGTTTCTCAAATCTCAACAAGCTTATCAGAAATTCAAGGGTGATATAAATGATTTGGTTACAGTGGTGATGAAGGAAGTGTCAGGTTGATCCTTCTCTTTTGTAACATGAAAATATGGAGCTACAGAGAGTGATTTGTTAATCATACTCTCGGAGCTAATCTACAATAAAGATGTGAACTTAAAGCAACATGCATTTCTATGACGTGAGACTGGAATAGGAGTAATATGGCTGCAAAGAGCCACAAAAGCTTTTTCAAATGGCTTAAGAGAATGTGCTGTCTGGGTTTGAATCCAGCCATCAGGGGAATAGTATGTTAAAAGAATACATAAAATGATAAAATGCTGCATCTATTTTACAGTATTTGCTTCAAACAGCATTAATTCAAGATCAGAATCAGCTACAGCACAATAAATAAAAAATCTTGAGCAATTATACCATGACTGATAAAGGCTTAGGAACACATATTATTTTCCAGTTTAACTAAATTGAGGACAGACCAGGAAATAAATGACCAAATTAAAAAAGCTCTGCTGTAGATGCCATGAAACTCAGGTAAAGAATGAAGACTTTTAACTCCTGCAGCCTAACAGTTCAAAAGGGTCCCATAGTAGCAATAGACAAGTATTTTAGTCATTGCTACTTAAAAGAGAGCCACCCAGAAAAAGTGGGTGGCAAACATGTTTTGTGGTGTTGCTTATACGGAAATTTGGTGTGAACAAAAATGCAAAAGTGGGCATAACCAGTCTAGAACTTGGCACCATTCTGCATTAGTTTTTCAACACATCTCTGGAGCTTGTCAGGATTTACTAATGCACATTCATTCAGTGCTTTGACTAACAACACTACCTTTGATATTGACACTCTTATAGATAAACACCTCATACATGTTTTTAGATAAATTCTTCTTCCTGCTTTCAAATGAACCCTGGTCTGTATTAAAATTTTGAAAATTACCATATCAGCCCATTTTGAATGAATCTGCTGGTAATGAGAAGTTCTAGACTCCAGAAAATGGGGTTCTACAAAAATCTCCCATTTAAGTTCCTTTTACTTTGCTTTGCCAGTATTCCTGACTGTGATTCAAGAACAACTAATTTACTGATTGACAGCAAAAGCTAGATGTATGAATGAATAAATCTATTTAATAAATGTTATGGGAAAGATGCTAATTCTATTAGATTATTTGTTCTTACTTTAAGTCCAGTTAGTTAACTAGAAGTGAATATCAATTTATTCTCTTTGAGGTCATGAAATTTTAATAACATTTTTTTTAATAGTAATTAAGTCAAAGTGTAAAATGACACTAGTTAAAAGTGAAAAATTCAAATCCCTTAGTTGTCTCATGTATTACCAGATGCTTTTTGTTCCTTTTTTCTCCTTCTTGCTTTGAACAGTTGGTTCATCTTATCCATACGCTTTTTGCTGCTAATCTGCCTCTCACTCAAGCATATGATTGTGTTTGTGTCTATGTATGTTCTATGCAGATTCTTTCATTCAGCAGAAGCCCATAATTTGCAAAGGAAGTGCATATTGTACATTCTGAAGGACACAGCATTTAAAAAATCCCCTGGTATTTAAATGGATTTCCCGTACAAAAAAGATTTTATGCGAGTTTGTTTTTCAGGGTGGTTGTGATGTATAGAAATTACATACACAGAAGAGTAACTTTTATCTTCTCTGACTAATTTGGGAAATCTAAAAAATACACACCATATTTAAATTGCCATGAAAAGGAAGAAAAATAAATACTTTGGAGAATTAAATCCAACTTTTATTGTAAGTAACTACAAAGAGAGGGATTGATTTTAAACCTAAAATACTGGTCTAATTTTCTTACCAGTATGGGCTTAAATATTCACCTGATTTTTGGTTGTGAGGTTATTTTAAATGTAGTTTAGATTGGCACTATCATTTTCAAACTGCTAGTTTCAATTGCATCTGCAAGTCACTGGAAGCCTGGAAATCCAGGAGGGATAAATGCAGGAAATGGTGTGTAAAATTCTGGAATAGGTTGTAGCCTTTTATTCCACACATATAGGCATTAATGTCTACAATGGAAGTTCTTCAAAAACTTGTCTCCAGCAGTAAATTATGTATACTTCTCTGAGATACAATAAATTGCATTTATGGCTATAATCAGGGCACTGGATTTCAGTTCTTTTCATCACAAGTTTTGTCTCTCAGTGGTTGATAAGGTGATGGGTCTCATTAAGTTTAGATTACATCTACCTGTATTAGAATATCTTTACCTGTTTCCAGAAAGATCTGCAATGAAGTCATATGGAAAAAATTAATCTGTAACACAGATATTTTTTGGTTTTGTAGACGTTCGTAGATGTTTTTGCATCCATCAAACTATCAATTTTGACTCTTATGTTTGTTTATCACATAAAGCTCATAGTCTTTCATGATTAATCTGCACTAAAAGAAGGAAAGGCAAACAGTCAGCAAAGTGTAATGCTTTGTTGACAGATGTGTTCAGCGTTTCATGTTCTGATCCCAGTTCCGAAATAGAATTATGACAAAAAGGATTCTTCATTTTGCTGAAGAAAACGTCCTTTTTTACTTGATGAAAAAAAAAAAAAAAAAAAGGACCCCAGGATGTGAAGGTCAGAGATGATATTTATTTTGGCAAATCTCATTTTCCATGTGGTGTTGCTTTTTATACTGAAATTTGGTGTGAACAAAAATGCAAAAGTGGGCATAACCAGTCTACCTGGTATGTAGTAAGTAAACCTACATTTTGATTTGTGTTTTTTCTTCTAGTATCTTGATAGTTTCTATTCTTGTTCTTTATAGTATCTCTGTTTTGCTTGTTATTTGCAGATTAGTTACAGCTGTGTTTTCTAAATGATCTCTTGAAAACTCCTCAGCAGATGCATGGATAAGAATGATATTAGAGAGCTTTCCATCTCATAGGAATTCCATATACAGGAGAAAACTTTCACTTCTTTTGACCATGTTACCCAAATACACTAAATTAATGGTCTAGAAACATAGTTTCCTTTGCTCTCCCTTGCAGTATTCAGTTACAGGTTCATAATAAAGATTATGTCTACTCTGACTATAGTATTACTATGGAGACTTCATGGCATTTCTTAAATCCTCATTATTATACCTCATTACTTCCTCATCATACTAGAAAATACTTGCCAATACATTTTTGAAAAATATGCAATGAAAACTCAGGTGCCTAACCATATATATTAGTGATACATGTGAAAATAACAGGCACCAAAGCTCCAAACTTAAGATGTATCACATGACCTGCCAGTAACAGTGTATTATTGGATTATTCACACACAATAGTTTATTCATGTTAAGAATTTTTGGTTTATAGTGTTTTTTTTTTGGTCCCTCCCCAGCCCCCCCTAAGTTTCAGGAAATCTTTCAACCACTGCATAATTTCACCTCCTGGAAATTTTCCGTCTGAAATTCCTCAGATTTTATTTTTTTCTAAGATTATTTGCAATGATTACTAGACTGTACTAACCAAATTAATTTTATGCAGTTTTTACAACATTCCAAACTACAATGTTTGATTAGGGTACTAGTTCAAGCTGCAAACATAAACCCTATTCTTTACTTCTATTTGTATGAGATGGACTAGAAGTGCTGTTTCAAAGTACTATACCAGGCAAATTGATTGATAAGTGCCAGGGAGAACATCAGCTTCTATTTTTCAGAATATTTAACATGGTTATTTCAAAAGCATAAAGAGGCTACTTTATCTACTTTAAAGCAGCTCCTCCATCTGGCTACAGCTTGATTGCAGGTTTCAAAATGGCAGTAAATTTTAATATGTTAGTATGAAGTGTAAGTGATGCCACAGCTGGTAATGACAAATTCATGTAGTTTGGCCATTTAACTTACATCATGCTAAATAGCTTAGTGCTTTAAGACAGCCTACTTTAGAAACAAAGAAGAATATTATTTCAACTAAAATGTAAAACTTCTGTGGTTTAAATTCACCATTCAAAGCTACCTTCAGTGTGAGTATAGTGGCAATTACTACTAACCTTAAGTCATGTTTGAACATTTTCCTAATCTTTTGAAATTTATTCCATCTGAAAATTTCCCAAGTAAGCAAAGAACTTGATATTTGAAGAAACGGAGACAAGCTCTTTTCAAATTATAGCAATCAGTGAGTTTCTAGCCCTTGATAGTTCTCTGCCTTATCAAGAATCCCTCCTCTTTCCCTCCCATTCTGCACTTTTATTTTCACCTGAACCCATTTTGACAGATTTTGAAATGTAATATGCGCTAAGTTGCAACAATATTTCTATCCTCAAATGGCGAGCAAGACATGCTTTCCATGTACTGTCATATTCTGTGAAATATGTTACCCTCCAGCAGAATTATTCTCTGTTTTCTTTATTGATACATCATATCAGATGTATAAAGCATTGGGCTGTTTAATTCTTTCCAGTTGTATTATTGAAACTGTAAGCCACTGCACTGTCTACAGCAGTAAAATATTTAATGCTTCCCTAGTATATTTTCTGGTGATTTTGAAACTCCATTTTCCTTTGTCTCATATCTAAACCTCAGAGTTAATTTTCAAATAGCAGTGAATACAAAACAACAGCTAGTACTCCTGAAAAGGTAGAAGTACCATTGCAAAACATTGTTTGTATTGTATAACTGTCACAAAAAATGTTAATAAGACTGAAAAATACCAGTGTTCCTGGCACTAATGAGCATTGAATTTTGGGATGTATCTCATTTGATTTGTTTTGTTGAAAGTTTCAACACCTTCAACTATTCTTGGAAGCACTCTTAAGCAAAAGACTGACTTGGTCATTCTTCTGAGCTAGTCAAGATATGAAATATTAGTTAAAGGCCTATTTGTGTCTGAGTTTGATTCTGCTTTAACATTTTATCCTATGACATTTAAAACCCTAGTTATCTTAATATTTTAATAGCCTAAAGAATTTGTTTTGGTTTTTGTTTGTTTGGGGTTTTTTGTTTGTTTGTTTTTTGTTTGTTTGGTTTTTTTTTAATATTTGAAACATCACTATCTATAATCTTACTCTGTGCTCAGTTTTGTACCTTAGCACAGGAAAGCTTGGTGACATATGGTTGTTCTCCAGCAAAGCTGAGGAAAGAGAAGTTGTTCCTTGAGTTACTTCTTTTGATTTCTAATAAAAGGAGGAGGCAACTTTTTTCATTTCCAGAAGAACCAAGACTTCTTCAGTTAGGAAAAAATAAGGAATATTTCTCATAGTATTTTTTTAAAGATCCTTTAGTTAAGATTCTTTTGTCATAAGCTGTCGTCACGGTGTACTTTCATTTATAGGCAAAGAGAAGACATGAAAATTTTCAATTTAATCCTATATACTATGGATGAAAAGAAAATTCTTATGGACTAGAGACATTTCTTTATCTACTGAAAAGAAAAAAATGAGGACAGACAATTACAACAATTAGAGTATGAAATTGTTTTTCTTCAGAAATATTTATACTTCAGCAAGGTTGATAATTCTGAAATAAGGCTGTGGTTTAATTGTGCTGCTCTCTGTGGAATCATAAAGAATTTTCTAACTGTTAGGTAAAACATTATTGTACAACACTTTTAGAAATATTTTCATTTGCTTTATAATACATTCTGGTTTTTTTTTCTGAATGTTAATTCTTATTAAAGAGTTTCTACAGAAGTAGAAAAATTCTTACAAAAGAAAGGTCCCAAAAATGCCATATTTGTTCATATCAAAGTAAGATCTTCCAGCTGTTAATTCTAATTCAAAATCAATACAATAAGTTGCTGAAATGAAAAGAAATTATATAGGACTGCAAGTAAGTGTCATTGAGTGCTTTTAAAAAAATACGTTGGTCTTTTTAATATAAAGATGTAGAAATACAACATGCAAACAGCAGGTGAAGAAGTAGTTCCAGTAGCTTTAGTAGCAGTAGGTCCAATTACTTTAGTTTCAAGGGAGGTTGACTTCTCTAATTTTGTCTGCTTTTCAGAAAACCAAAGTTAGTACTTTCTGAATAATGGACATTTCCTCCCACTAAAAACTGTGTAAAATATTGTAAAATATTGTAAAATCTTCCAAGGGAAAACTTATATGTGGAACCTCTCAATATCTGAAATGGAGTTCTTGAAGCTGTTAGTTATGAGGAAAATTTCTTTCAGTTTGGCTTTATCATGCAAAACCAAGTAGGTACCAAGGAGATGAACGCTGAAGTGTTCAGCCATTCATCACTTCTTCCACTACCCCTCATGCTGAATAGTAAATGAAAGACCTGAGTGCCTCAGGTCCCTGTAGTTTTTAGGGTTTGGCATCAGGATGGAGCTAGGTACTGAAGAATCCCTGGGGACCTTGGCCTCCAGCCTTAACAACTTGACCCCCAGGCCTTGTTGTCATATGTTTAATATGGAAATTGATCTTCAGAAAGCAAACATGAAACTGTTGTTTTAAGTTTCCAACTGGAAAACATTAGTTGTACAAAAGAGCTAGTGTCTACCAGGAATAATTTCACCTGAAATATCTTATATAGCTAGAGCCACCACTTCTTTCAGACTTGGTGTAACTGTCCACAGAGGAAGCAATATACCTTTATTTTTAACATTAAACTATCAAGAAATAACTCAACTATATGTTTCTCTGGAAGTCCAGCTTCTCCATATTTCATGAAATATTTTGCTTATAGAAGTGAAAGTTCAGAAAGTTCTCTTACTTCAATACATAAAAGGCACCATGTAAAGTGAAAATAGCATTAAAAATCTGCAAGGTCAGAACTCCATTAGGTTAAAAAACACTGAAATAAGAACATTCATGGAGACTGACTCAGAAGCAACTGCTTTGCCAAGCTGCAGCTGATTTCTATTTATTTTTATCTGGTAGATTCCATACAAATAAACAAATTATGGCCAAACTAAGAACAGAAGTTGGCTCATTTTCCCTCTTTACAAAAAGAATATCAGGTATTTGGAGGGAAAAAAAAAATCCTAGGAAGGATAATACAGTGTTTATTTCTAGAGGCAGAAACTCGTATCATATTGTTGATTAAAACACAGGACTACTTATAAATAAGACTGTTTCAAAGTGAAGGTCAGGGATAGCCTAACCAAAATATTAATATCCCAGATTAAAATGTTAATGTTCTCTCTGAAATGCAGAGAAAAGAAAGAAAAAAATGCAATCTTATTTAGTGATATTTCCAGAATTCCAAAAAAGATTACTACATTAATCTGTTATGCATTTTCATTAATCTGAAACAGAGACAAATATTTAGGGAAGAGGGTTTGAACATTCTCAACCCTTGAACTTCTGCAAAGTAGAGCAAGCTAGACCCAGCTTTTTAGAGAGTATTTTGATTACTTTCTTTCAAGTAAATAGACTAAGACATAAAAATGGTCAAATATTAGTTACAATTTCCTAACATCACTGAAAACTAAGACTAATTATTGAGACTGAAATTGTGGAAACTACCTGTGAATTCAAAAGCCATATCATATATTCATAATAACTCTAAGATCTTCTCGGATTTTGTACTTATGATCAAGTTCAGACAACTTCTGTTTTCTGAGCACAAGGTGACAGTAGTTATTGCATAGCATGTAGTTCTGTCTAAATATTGTAAAAATCTCCTTCAGTAATTGTGCCTGGACATTTTCTTTACACATTTGCAATAGTGTAGACATGGAAATAAATATGAAAATGTTTTGTGGTACTAATATCCTTGTGTGTGCATTTGGTAGACTGTGAGTTTTACATGTGTACAATAGGTATAAACAGTACTGATAAATTGGCAAGGTGTGGTGTACCTCTTCTTTCCAGCTGGCTCAGGTCTTTTCAACCTGTCTTGGGTTATGGAACCAAAAGGTGTGTATCCTATTTTCATTTGTTAAAAGCAGTTGAGGAGATATTTTCCTTATCTCTTGTAACTCAAGGGAGGAGAGGCCTGATACCTTCTGATAATGGGCCATTAGCACCCCTCCCAGGCTATACCTCCCCCCAGAGTGGTGCATCTGCATTCCACCATCCTATTGGGATGCAACACATTCCCCCTGGCGGGGGGTGGGGGGGCCCAGGCATTCCGGTCTGGATAAAACTGAGACACAGGGGCACGAAAGCTGCTAGCTTCACACGATTTTCTGTGAGGAAGACTGGACCCCTTCTGACTCACTGGACCCTTTCCCATCAACTGGACCCCTTTTACCATCACTGGACCCGTTTTCTACTGGATCATTACCTCACCAGAACCACATCTGCCACTCCAGGAAGACTCACTTTTGGACTGCTTCCAACATCCTGACCAACAGGGTGTCAGGTTGTAGCCCTGACTCTATCAGGGTTCTCCAAAATTGTTGTTTGTTTGTTTGCTTGTTTGGTTGGGTGGTTTTGTTTTTCTACTACATTTGTATTGTTAATATTCTTAGTAAAGAACTGTTCCTATTCCCCAAATCTTTGCCTGAAAGCCCTTGATTGCAAATTTATAATTTGGCAGGGGGTGAGGGGTTTACATTCTCCATTCTAAGGGAAACCCCAGCTTTGCCTGGCAAATACCTGTCTTTCCAAACCAAGACACAACCCATTTTTGAAATATCCTCCTTTCTCTGGGACTGCAAGTCAGTGTGCATGAATTTCTATGTTAGTTGGGGTCTCTCTGATTCACTGAATGTCTTCTATAGAAATTGGAGGCTAAAAAGGATCTTTGGTGGTTGGTCTGGTTTGGGGAAGGTGTTCCTAAGAAACCAGGAGATAAGACTCAAGGGTACTTACAGCCTCAGAAAATCTATCTAATGTCAGTATCTACAAATGCGCACCAGAAGACTTGCAAAATTTTCCAAGGATTTTTAAAATTTTCTTTTGTCTTTATTTTCCTTCTAGTTCAAATCTGAAAACAAAATCTGGGGAGCAAGATTCTGGAAAATGAAACATCAAGGATGTATGAGAGAGACTGCTGTGGGCAAAACAAATATGATGTCAAGTTCCTTCAACCAAAAAGTCTGATGAAGGTTCAGCTCAAATGCCTGTCAAATTGCATCACGGCATCTATCCAGTTCTCTAGCACTGCCTTTTTTGGTGGTATTTCAGTATTGCTAACCAGTTTGTTTCTCATTGTTTTACCATGTAACATAAAATATATGTGTCTCCCCCGTTAGGACCCTGAGGCACTGGAGCCTTGCTTTTTTATTTTCCCTGCCCACATCCCAATCCTCCTCCCACCCTGGCTGCAGCCCTGTGAGTCAAGGGCACCATTCTGTTGGATCTTCATTTCCAAATAACAGGATGGGACTATTGGGAGACATTCCTTGAGCTTTATTGAGACATCAGCCTCAGTATAGGGTGAGACAATTGAAAGATGGCAACAGTTCATGTCTTGCCAACAGCAACCAAAATTCTCTGTGTTACAAGGCCTTTTAAAATTTTTCTTACCAATAGCAAATTGTTAAGAGCTTACAGGCATCTGCATAAACCAATCATTAAAGCTACACATATACACATATACCTTATATCTAACTATAGGTGCTTGTTTAATTTTTTTTTTTTTCTTTTTGGGAACATTTTATGCTCTTCTGTAAATAAAGCACATTGCCTCATTATCCTCATTATTAAACTTTCTTATTATCTTGCTTAACATATCTTTTCTACTTGCTAAGGCCTAACTCTACACAGCACAAAAACAGAGTCTTATTGTTCTATGTCCTCATTTTTGACTCTAAGCCTTAGTCTTTAGTGCTATGCAAGCTTTCTGCTTTTTCTATTTCCCACACCTACGCCCTGTTGCAGCTACCTGGGATGGCAGCTCCTGCCTCAGTAACATCCCAGTTGGGCTGGTCTCCAGCTCCCCATGGTCCTGCCCTGCCTGGCCATGGGGCCACCCATGCACCATCTTCCAACCCTGGCCTTGGCCCATTCCTGCTCCCAGGGAGGTGCCCGGTTCCTGGGGCTGACTCTGTCCCTGGTGACCCTTGCTGCCAGATCCTGGCTGGACTGTGGGACAGGCCCTGGCTGCCAGACCCTGCCCTGACGTGAGGAGCTCATGCTACTACTGGTGCCCTGGCCCCCAGGGAGCCACTTGCTCTTGCTGCTTCCTGACACCCATCTCCTATTTTCCTTAGTAAAAGTTTGTGAAATCATCCTTTGCAAGGAAAAACAAACACTAATAAAGTCTCTGAAGTGGACTCTTATTGCTGTGCTGAGATATACATGGGGAAACATTCGGAGTTAAAAATAGAAGCATGAATTTCACATAGGCCTAAGCTGAAACATTTCATGCCTGTCTTGAACCAAAAGAGACTCCTAAGAGTCCAGACACTTTTGTGTCAAAGGGTATTTCCATGGCTTTACCTTTATATTCACCTCTCAGAGAGTCCTAAACATCTTTGCCAGGCAACCTGTGCCAGAGGGGTGGGTTATGTCCACAGCCATGCCATCTTTAAGCAGAGCTGCTGCAATGTGTTTCCATATTTATTAGCATCAATCAACATGTCACTACTATTTATTTTATTTACTGTATTCAAGAGGCCCAAGACATCATTCTTTTCAAAGAAAACAAACAACTATGTCTTAAGTGAACCAGTGAAGGCCAAGGCATTCTATTATCCAAAGCAAATACACTTTGAAAAAAAGACATGGTACAACAAGAATACAGGAAATAAAAGATGCAGATTTCTAAACAAAGTAGCCTGACTGAACAAACCAACCTGACTAAGCAGATGCATAATTCATAAACTAAAACTTAAGTAATAAGTAGGAGAAGGGCAGAAAAAGTCAATTTTAGCTTGCCTGTTCTCATTATGCACTTTTATGCTAGTTTAAAGATTTCTGAATAAAAAAGGAAAATGTAAAACTTCGTTGTTCCAGACACAATAATGGTACCTATTTTTCATTAAAATGCATCCTTTCTTGATAAGGTCACGCTCACCTCTTTCTCCTGTTTTAAGATTTCTTCTTTCCTCTCCCTACTGAATTTATGGTAGTAATTAAAAGGAATTCTGAAATCTTGGCGCTTTTTTTTTTTTTTTTTACATTTCTTAGAGTCTCTTTTTTGCTCCAGACATTGAAAGTAGTATCATCACTGCCAGTTGCATTTAAGAGAGCTAAGTCACAAAGTATTTGTGATTTAATAGACAGAAAACATTTTTCATTCCACAATGAATTATATAGCACATGTAGAGCCTTTTTTCAAAGTAAATTTCTTTCTAGATAAATTACTTCCTCTCTAATTAAGTCTTTCATAATACAACAACAACAACAACAACAACAACAACAACAACAACAAAGCCTAAAAGTTGCTAAAAGATGGCTTATCCTGTTGTGCACCCTGTGTTCTAGGCTTCCATTTGGAACCCCTCTGAAAATTCAAGAATGGTTTCTGGATTTTACAGAAATCCTGTTACATACTGCACACAATTTTTGGGTCTCAGTCTACAGAAAACAACAAGAAAATATGCTGTTACTACATTTCCATTTGATTTTTTCTAAGTTGGTTTCTTTGGATTCTGTGGGAGCCTGACTTGCTTGGAAATTTATGGGTGGCAGTAACACTAACCTGTGAGCAGAGAAAAGAGGAAACTCTGATTTCTTCATGTTTTCATTTCTCTCAATCTTCTCATCTATTCAGAACAAAGGAAGCAGAGTTTACTTTTCAGGTCCATTATCATTCAGATTGCATAAAGTTAAAAAGCAAAATCATCTTTTCTTATTCCTTCCCCAGCATGCTTCTACAAGGACAAGATTTAGTCCAAAATGCTGTTGATGCTGAGTTTTGTTCTGAATGAGACTCTTAGGCATAATTAGTATTCCAACAGGTACACTATTTTATTACTCTTACATTTAACATACGGTTACTGCTGCTGTATGTAGAACTCTATAGCTTCTGGAACCAATTCAGTGAGACCTCAACTTGAACTGAGACACTACTAATTGAAAATTAATTAAGTTATTTAAGGCCCTGCTGTGTAATGCTGATGTGAGACTGAGGTGGCTGTTCTGTCACTTTTGTGAATAAATTAAGGGGCTTGTAAAAATGCAGACTTTCTAACAAATTAAATGCGAGATTCTAAAAAGAGAATGCTAAAGTTTTAAGCTGATATTGTTTTGATTATAATTTAAAATCACTCGTGCAAGTAGAGCTCTGAAAAACATATTTTAAATAAAAAAAATCTACCTGTAGTCACACTTCATATAGACTGCGTTTCATTTCCACTATTCTGTATTGCAAAAGACATTTGTATGAAAACCTTTCTTTGTTTCTGAAAAATTAATATGCTTTAGCATCTTTCTCTCACCTGAAATAATAATCCTTCCTTTGTGACCTCACTTTTCATTGATGTGCTATGATTGATGTCACAATCTGAGATTCTACTTCAGGTGGGAATAAACAGTAGAAAGAGAAAGAATAATACAAAAAACAAAGACTTGGAGTTTTCATTATCTTAGAATATTGTCAAGAACAATATATAGAAATGAGATTTTGAGCTGAACCAGGATAACCTTAAGAAATTACGGGAACACCTTACTTGCATCTTTAATTTACATATGTAATGTAAATCTGTAATTCAGATTCAGATTCAGCAGTTCAGCCACTGTTCAAGATGCCATTTGGTATTATCAATTTCAAGAAATAATGTCCCAGTTCTAATATTCCTTATGGTACTTCACCTGTTTAACATCTGTTACTTTAGGCAGTCTCTAGAAATTTCAATGCAAAGGAACAATTCTATAGTTCCTTGTAATCTCCAGTATAATATACTTCAATAGACAGATAATACTCACTGTGTCATCACAATTAATCATTATAAGCATCATCTTTTACCATTTTCAAGTTTGGGACCTTACCTCTACACTGCTGCTGAATCAATAAAAAACGATGACTCATTCAGGCACATGTAGTAGGGTAGTGTGAGGGAAAGTCAGAAGAACTCATTCAGTTGGAGAAAATTATCCAGTAAAATACAATGAACTGAAATTAGACTTTCACTAACTTTGAATGTCATTTTATATAGTTTGCATTATGTGTTTCAGCTCCATTTGATTATTTAAAACCCATTTTGAAACCTCTGTGCTTCAAATATTAAGATGGATAAAGCTGTATATTTATTTATAATATATATTTATTTATAATAATAAAATAAATAAATTAGTTATTGTAGTCTAATTATAACTTCTTGGTAAATAATGCATATGTATATTTTAAGAATCCATAAATTATATTAAATATATGTAGAGCACACTAACTGCATATATATAATTATCTAAATCTATACATAAAAACATCTTCATGTGCTGATGTTAATACAATTTCCTTTACATATGAACTTTCTTCATGGTATGCTGGTATAGTTCAATCTTGTTTACGCCTTAAAGAATGGGAATCTTTGCACTGACTAGCTTTTAGTTCTTTAAGAATCAGTATAATTGGGAAAATATATCTAACTATGTAAGAGCTCCAGAATTGTTATATATGGGAAACTTGATTAGGAAAAATAATGTGAATTGTGAGAACAAAATTTGGAAACTCAGAGAAAAAGTGATGCGAATTTATAGTTCCCTTTGGAAATGATTGCTTAAACTCTACAGAATATTTGATTCAATTTGTAAAAGAATAAAAAAGAACAACCAAAAAAAGAGAAAAAAGGCAAAAAAAACCAATAAAAAACTACGACAAGAAAAACCCACAAAACCCCAAAAAATCCTCCCTCCCAAAAAATAAAAAATATGTGAGTATAACACTTCTGTGAATGGTAGAAATTCTTTTCTCTACCATGAGTAGGAGTATGTCAGAAAATGTCCCCAAACCATTAATGATTAGCAAACAAAATGTATCTTAACAGAGGAAGGCAATCTTATTTAGGTCACACACACACAGGTTTTTGTAGATGTTTTATCACGAAGCAGAAGTTGGAGCAGTAAAGCTCAGAGACAGTAAAGGGTCAAGTATGATAAAGCCAAGCAGATCTTCCTGAAGCCACATGGTCATAGAACGAATGTGTTTTCATATTCAAGAGAAGTCTACACAGTTACAATGAATAAACACAGACTCCTTATAAACAAACCAAACCAAACCAATCCAACAAAACAAAACAAAGCAAAGCAAAGCA
>VWYO01003924.1:19478-54458 GCA_013400275.1 Rhadina sibilatrix
CAAAAAAGAAAAAAAAAAAAAAAAAAAAAAAAAAAAATCTTAGTTCTTAGGAAATAAACACATGTAATCAACATGAGTGTTGCAGATACTTACATCTTGTTGAGACTGAATTACTTTGTCAACACTGAATTCTGTGTGTCTTCTCCAACTATGGTAAGATGGAAGGAGATTGTATTAAAAGTGGAAAAAAATTGAGTGATTATTTAATATATATAATACAAACCAGAATGCAGTAGGTTTTCTCAAGCTATTTTTTTTCACTAGGGGGAAAAAAAAAAGAGGAAAAAGTCTTACTTTCAAATTCCACAGTTTTTACTGCTCCATATGGCTTGTTTTTAAAGAAGGAAAAAGTCAGTACTAAAACTAAACTGTATCCAAAATTCAGTTCACATGTATCTGCAGAAGTAGTTATCTTAATTTTCCTACTTTGTTTCAGAATACAGGACATAGTCATACAACAAATTCAGGTGTTAACTTCTCTGTTTTGTTGGGAGTGTATGGATGCCTTTTGAGAAGACATCACCAATGATAGTGAAAATTTACTCTGTGACCTTCCATAGAAAAACTATATTAATAAAAATATCTGTCAAATATCTTTCCATAAGGCTAGGGAAAATAAATAACTGAATTTATTAGAGGTAATTATTCTCTTTCCTGAAAGTCATACCTGAACAAAGAAAAGACCTTATCACTGATGACATTTTAACAAGGAGGATACTAGTTACATTATACATAGATAAATCTTGATATTTTAGTTCTGTTACAGAAACAACAATAATTAAAGTACTTAATCAGCTAAGGTTAGAAGTAAATCAAGTTTCATCATGGAACAATAAAATTCTTCAGGATATTTTGCATCCCAAGACTGCTTTGGGCTGCTCCCTGCATTTATGAATGACTAGGAGAGCTCACTATGTCTCTATTATTACACAGTAGTAAAAAAGGTGGAAAGTTGGTTGAAAACAAAGTAAATAGTGCCAGCTCAGAGGCCAAACCAAACTTGACCTAAGGACGAGACTTGTTCTAAACAGATCCACTACTGTATTGCAAGCTAGTTAACTGTGATTTTTTCCTTAATTGAGTTTATGCTTACAATGGGAAGTCTCTGTCTAAAGTGTCAGTTTAGTGTGTGCTTTCTATGTATTGAATTATAGCTGAAATTTCTGATAACAATTACTGTGTTGCTTTCTCCATTGCCCAGAAAGTAAACTCAATCTGCACGCAGAATTCATAGCCTCCAATGAAAAAGCAAACAGATATCACTCCCTGTTTTGTAAGAATTTGTAGTTAAATTTTAATTGAATTCATTAGGAAGACATAATATTTTTGTATCATAACTCAGATTTCTGTCCTGAAGTGGAGCAGATAAGTCAATTTGCTAAAGTATAGCACAGAACGCAGTTGGTATTCCTACTCTGCACTCAAAGAGGGATTTTGCAATGAGAAAGACATCACTAAAATAGTAGATCAGCAGAGCTTTTTTTTCCTCTTGTTCTTTTGGGGACCTAGCAGCTGAAATTTCAGTCTTTTGAACCTCTCTCCTCTTTGTAGCAAAGGAAATTTAACCCTCTGTTCTTATGCCAGAAAAAAATGGATGTGGAGAGCCCAGAAAAAAATTATTTAACTCAAAGTAGGTATTGAGAGGAGAGGAAATTTTTACTCTCTTTCTGTAAGGAATTTGACCTGTCTTCATGTGCAATCTCTACCTAAGTAAAGTATTATCCATGAATCATTTATTTCCTATGCTATTCCAGAAACAATAACATGCTGTTTAAACAACAACTTCCTCCAACTATAATCTCACTGAAAAAAAAAATCTTAAATGGAAATACACTGATTTCAAATTTTATTTGAAGCACTGGCTCCATCCTAGAAGGGGATTTATTCCTCTCTATATTTTTTTTTTTTTTTCCTTTGAAGTTGACTGGATATAACATGAGAGATTCAAAAGACATTCAACATTCAAATTCCAGGATTTGCTCTTAATTGCCTCCTATGCCACACCATCTTCTGATAACTTGTTAAAATTAATGGAATATGCAAGATCATCATAACCCACAAAGTACTACCATTTGTGTAAACACTGTTATGGACAAAGAACTAACAAAGTTAACAAAGACAGTTAACTCCTGGAACAAGTCTAATTCCTTGGCATCTTGGACAATCATGTATAATGAAGTCAAAGTCAGAATAACAGAGTGGTTAAAATATATGTCAATTACTAGAGGCAACAGAATTTAGCTTACTGATTTCCCGGATAAACATATGTTAGTTATTTTTTGAAATACATATAAATAGCAAATCCAGAGGACTGTTGTGGACTTCAACCTCGTTATCAACAAGGTAATAAGCTTCTTTAAAAAAACAAAAACAAAACCAAAACAAACAAAAAACAAACAAAAAACCCACCCCACAACGCTATTGTAACTAGTATATTAAAACTTCTCTGAATAAGTCATACAAATATATCCTTCAAATGATCAAGTTGTTGATAATATTTTATCTAAAATTTTAATGATTCACCCATTATAACAAGGCAAAAGGATATTTTACTCAATAAATTCTCCTTCATACTGTCCCATTTCCTGTATTAGTGTTTTCTTCCATTTCCCAGATGTTCAATTCAGTTGTATGATGAGTTTACCCTGAAATTTAGGAGGTGGAGGCAGAGGAGGTTCCTTGCATGCCTGATAGAAAAAGACTCTTATTTTTGGAATCCAAAAACTGTATTTTTTTGGTGCCCCTCAGAAAATAATTGTTTCTTCCTCCAAATCTTGCCATATATCTACCCATTCAAGAAAATTCATTTAATACCATATTTTATTCCTGTCAATTATTGTTTCTTAACATAATAACAACAACAACAACAACCATTATTATTTCCTCCTTTTAGTATATACTTGGGTTTGAGTCAGAATGGAGGATCAGATACCTTAGACAATTTATAGTAGCTACTGTCAAATCAAAGTCAATGTGGTAATTATGTGTGAGACTAGTAGCCTTTGGGACTCACAAATTGCTTCTTAAGCACTGAGGAATTAAGTGCCCCCTTTATGGGTGTAAATGAGCATGATTACTTCTCTTAGATCCTGACTGGTAATCACTTCTGATCTTATTGTAATTTTACTGAAATCACTGTTTTCAATTATACTTATGACACTAAGCTTACTTTTCATCATACAGAAGTTTCCCTAAGAAAGAGCAAAACAAGACTGCATCCTGTTTTCCAACAGAAGTACAGAAAGGATAATATAATCCATGAGCATTAAGCACTTATCCAAGGGTCTTTTTATTAAGGAATGGATAAATAATAACATTTTTTTCGCCAAAATCATTAGTTTACATAGAAGAAAAAAGATAAAGGGACCATTAAGTTAGCTAATTTAATGATTGCACAACAAGAGACTAAAGGAAATAACTTCAAATTAGAAATCTAATTGTATTTTTGATTGTTTCTGTTTTACAACCTTCAGGTCATTGTAGGCATGTCATAATTTTCTTTTTTGCAGTACAGCTTGAGACAAAATGAAAAGGAAAAAGACCTCACTAAACAGGAAATGTAACACTAGAGCCTAGCTAACTGTTTTGATATTTGCAGATCTTGAGGACTTTTAACAATACAATTAGGTAATACTCTAATATCAATCAGAGTGGGAAATCGTATTACATGTGGGGATATTTAGAACCTTTTAATTATGGCAAATTTTTTCCAGGCTTTCTGAAAATTTTTGTTGCATTTCTGTGAAATACACTGGACTGTATTCAGTATACAGCCCCTAAGGAGCCTTCCATTTTGATTGCACTTTGTATAATCTGTTTTCATGATAAATTTTTTTTTTTCTGTTATATGGAATCCATTTAATTGCAAATGGTACCCTGATCTACTCAGCTTGTTTGTTTGTTGGCTTTATATACTCTGTATATGGTGGTATAAAACCAGGAAAACAATGGTGCTGATAATTTTTCACTATCAACATCACTGGTTTAGATGATTAAGTTGGACTAAGTTATCTAGTGATGTCATCAGAAAATATGAACCACATGGAAGTAAAAGCTTGATTTAGGCATCTCTACATACATTTACTTCATTCCATGATGAATATTAGCTACTTTACTAAAAATTAGCCAATATGTGGATACTATTAAATTTTTTCTACTTTCTAAATGTCTGTGAATGAATTATTTTTATCCACATTTCCTTCTGCTTTCTTTTTTTTTTATCCTCTCTCCTCACTTCCTTTGCATCCCATTTCAAATATTTTTCCTTTTCTTCTGTTCTTTCCATTTCTGCCTGTGTATCTCTCCCTGTCTTGCATTCCCCAAAATAATTATTTATAAACAAATACCTATTTTTTTAACTTAAGATGGGCATAATTCATAATAACCATAACTTCTCCTTCTCTTATTGAAAAGTAATAGTTTTATGTCTCTGCTTTGCCTTTTCAGATCCTAAACTTTTTGGAATAGGATCCATCTTTTAAACAGTAAGAGATTACTCAATGGTGTATTGATCCCAGCAGGAGCCCTTAGACAATAAAGAAATATAAATAATTACAAAATATTGCCACATGCCTGATCTCCAGCAGCTGTGAGCTCTGTAAAAAGAGTGTGATGCTCCTGCTCTCCCACTTGTCACCTCTTCAATCCCACTAGCCAGTCTGCAGTAGGGCATAACACTTCTTGGCTCTTCCTCCTGTGCCAGCTGTAGTTGTCAGGCAGTTTCCACAAGATTTGAAGCACATCTGGGCAAAGGCTGCAGACCTACATGTCCAGTGGTTCTGCATGTTTCCCACACGCAGTTCATCTGTGCATGATTGTCAGATATGAGTAGGAAAGTGATTTTTGTTTGTCAGTATTATCAGTCCATGAGACATTGACAGTTTGATTTTGAAATTAAATGTAACACAGACTACCTTCAATATTTGGCTCTTTAGCTGTAATTTTTGAGTATTTAAGTACTGGCAAAGTGTATACTGCATGTGAACCTTGACTCTTGTCTTCAAGATGTTAAAGATATGTTTCATCTTTTAATTCCTAGGTTTCATGACTTTTGACCTGAAAATAATTTTAACTTTTCATCAAAGGTTAATTATTTAAGGGATTTCAATTTAACCCCTTCACATGAATGACCTGAAAATAAATGCCAACTCATGAAATTGTACACAGGGATGAAAAAGAACTAAAACAACATTTTTATCCAAAGAGCTAAACAGTAAGTATTTTGTAATAGTAGAAGCAGAAATTGCGATATTAGGAACATTCATGAACTACAGCATTTATCTTCAGACATGAAAGTAGTAGAATTAAACATTATACCTAAAACCAAATTTATTTTCCAAATTCATAATTTATTTTCTCTGATACAGATATTAAGTGTTTAACATGTATAGCTAATAGGTATCAGGTATATCTCAATACAAGTACAAATGTAAATGCCTGATAAAAATTGGTGGTATAAAAGTTTATTTATTTTTGTGGAGATATGAGATGCAGTATTGCTAATAAAACTATCTAAGTTATATCTCTAATATTTATATATGGTAGCAATAAACCCAAATTATTATTTATAAATGAAAGTGTAACCCATGATAATGAACAAATAAATTGCATATTCATGAAGTATAACTAAACCTGATTAATATTACTTGACAGACACAGCTTTTGAAAAATACCTTAGATCTAAAATCCATCTACACAGTCCTAGAAGTAAAGGCTCAGCTTAGATTTTGCACTTTATTTTGTTTGCAGTAATTTTTAAATGCAGTTTATACACAAACTGCTGCTTTTTATTACAAAAGAAGAAGAAAAAACCCCAGAAATGAGGTCCTGAAATGAATTTACAGATCTATATTTTGTTGGAAACTGGATGCCACCAAGTAGATTGTTCTTTCCCCAGAAGTGCTTCAGATTTCACTAGGGAGCTATTCTTAGCAACGGAGCCCTTGAGGTTTGAACTCAGATATTAAAAATCCGTAGTCTTGTATAGAAATATTACCCAAGAATCTTCAAAACACCAGCAGCTTAAAAACAAATAAATTTTGTTTTCTTTCTAACAGTTTTAGACATTACCCACAAAATCATGGTACTTTTTTCCATAGTTATCAGTCGCTTATTATTTATGTGTTAAAAGTGAGACAATCTTTTCATTTTCTTTGGGAGTTTAAGATATGCAATATAATATGATGTTGTATATTAAAATAAAATGTAACTTAATAAAAAACCAACTTTTAAGGATAATTCAAGAGAGGTCATTAGAACTCTTAGTAACCAAGGTCTTACAGAATGTTTCTAATACAAATTCCTTGTCTTTGTTGGGAAGTCTGAAAGATCATTTTAACTCCATGTTATGTGGAGACAGTAATTTTCAGTTTATCTAGGTTTATGACTGGGAAGCTGAAGAATATCTATCCAATAAAATTACATAAACAGTATTATTAAAACATTCTTATAATATGAAATCATATAATAATTTAAGCGGAAATGACCTCTAAGACCTACAAGTCTATGTTAAATATTTAAAGCTTTTTGAATTGGTATTTCCTTTCGAGAGTCTTCTGGGGTTTTTTCAGTTGTGCAAAAGTTCCATTAAATGAATGAATAAAAAAGAGATTATGATTTATATACAGGTTTTTTTGGTTGTTTTTGCAAATCTGTCTAGAGGAAGTAGCAACTTTTCATTATATCAAACACATGAAAGCATTGAGAGAAAATGATGCTCTGTTGTAAATAAAATTGTCTTCTGCTTTAATATTTAGTAACACACATAATTGCCGAATTCTGCATTGATATATTGTTTTATATTTTGGGGATCCTGTTAATATATTTAATTTTTAGGTTTCTGTCAGACTATGGTAGTACTTTATGAGATAAAAATGAATTAAAACAGAAAATTTGTCCATACTTAGCTGCTTATATGTGCTTGAAAGAAGTAGAAATATATGGAAAAGTATCAGAAAGATCTCCTTTTGCTACCACAAAATGAATCTCAGCTAAAGATAAAATTGAAAATGGAAGATCTGTGAAAGAGATCAAAGTGAAAGACAACCCATAAAGTGCAGACAAACCCATCCAAAATTAGAGGTTACCACAAAGACAACTGTCACTCCTGTTGCATGACAGAGTGAAAATGAGAAAGGAGCTTCACTGTCACAGCTGCAATGCCTGTGAAAGTATTACTATGGCTGGGAATCTTCTCTAGCATCTCTGGCATGGAGCAACTAGGAAAGACATGAAGGAATATTTTTCATCCTCTAGCAGATATGAAGAGGCCCTCCTTTTCAAGGACTTACCAGCAGCCCTAGCTAATCGGGGAGGTCCCAGAGGTCTGGAGGTTGGCCAATATGACACCCATCTACAAGAAGGGTCAGAAAGAGGATCCAGGGAACTACAGACCTGTCAGCCTGACCTCAGTCCTGGGAAATGGAGAAAATCTTCCTGAATGCCATCACATGGCATGTGTGGGACAGCCAGAGGATCAGGCCTAGCCAGCATGGGTTTCTGAAAGGCAGGTCTTGCTTAACCAACCCCATCTCCCTCTTTGATAAGGTGCCTTATTCAGTCGATGGGGGAAAGGCTGTGAGTGCTGCCTGGGTGAACTTTAGTAAAGCCTTTGACCACTACTTCCCACTATTCTCTTGAAGAAACTAGCTGTGTGTTGTGTGAGGTGATTCTCTCTTCTTTGGGTAAAAATCTGGCTGGACGGCCAGGCCCAGAGTGATGGTGAATGGAGTTAGTCTCATCTGGAGCCCAATCACAAACAGTGCTCCCCAGGTCTCAGTGTTAGAAGCATTCTTGTTTAACATCTTTATTAATGATATGCATGAGGGGAACAACTGAACCCTCAGTAAGTTCACAGATAACACCAAGTTGGGCAGGAGTGTTGATCTGCAGGAGAGCAGGAAAGCTCTGCAGAGAGATCTGGACAGGCTGGATCAATGGGCTGAGGCCACTTGTAGGATGTTTCACAATGCAAAGTGCTAGGTCCTGCACTTGGGTTGCAGAGACCTCAGGCAGTGTTATAGGATAGGGAAAGAGTGGGTGCAAAGCTGGCAGGTGGAAAAGGACCTGGGGTAGTTGGTCCACATATGGCTGGATATGGTCTAGCAGTGTGACCAAGAGAGCCAGTGACTTCCTGACTTGGATCAGCAATAGTGTGGCTAGCAAGGCAAGGGTAGTGATTGTCTCTCTGTACCAGGTACAGGTGAGGCTGCACCTCAAATCCTGCATCCAATTTTGGGCCTCTCTCTATAAGAAAGACATTGAGGAGCTGGAGCATGTCCAGGGAAGTATAACAGAGCCTGTGAAGGGTCTGGAGTAAAAGTCTGAGGAGGAGTGGCTGAAGGAGTTGGGGTTGTCTAGCCTGTAGAAAAGGAGGCTCAAGAGAGAGCTTACCACTCTCTACAAGTACCTGAAAGCAGGTTGTGTCCAGAGGTCGGGTCGGTCTCTTCTCCCAGGCAAATAGTGACAGGACAAAAAGAAATGGCCTCAGGTTGCAGAAGGAGAGGTTTAGATAAGCTATTAGGAAAAATTTCCTTACCAAAAAGATTATCAGGCATTGGAAAACAATGCACAGAGAAGTGATTGAATCACCATCTTTGGAGGTATTTAAAGAATATGTGGATATGCTGTAGTTCTGGACATGGTTTTAGTGATGGATTTGGCAATGTTAGGTTAATGTTTGGACACAAGGATCTTAGACTTCTTTTTCAACTGGAGTTATTCCTTTATTCTTTAATATGTAATTTGGAGCTTTTTACTGATTTTGTAATACATTAAGAATGTGGAGTCACGGCGAAGGTAAAGGCAAAAGCAAAAAGGGTAATTAAAGTACCCTTTGTAAATATCTGAGGTGCTTCTGGATATTTCTGTTTAAAAAAACACCAAAATCCCCACTTCTTGTGAGCTCATTTTTGCCTGCATCTGTGGAACTTTGTAGTGAAACCTCTCCCCAAAACCGAAAAGCTCTCTTACCAGCGCAACCAGCAAAAGCCACTGTAGGAAGACATCAAGATTGACTCTCAGATATGTAAGAGCACCATGGCTATGTCTAGAAAGAAGCCCTACCTCTTGCAGTTGCTGTCATCTAGAGTTTTTCCAGCAGGTGCTTGCTGCAAAAACCTGGTCTCCAAAGCAACCAGGGTCAGCCTGGATATTTATCTAATTTCTGTGTCATTCTTTTGTATTCGCCTTCCCTGTACCCTTTTGGTTATGATTCTTGCTTTGATCCATTTAAAATCACTGTAAATGTATTGTCTGGGTTGTGACACTTTTTCTGTTAAGGGCATTTCTCTTTCACTACACTCTTTGCAGGTTTGAACTTCATCCTAGATCTCTTTCTTGCTCAAATATTACATATGTGTTCTAGAAATTTAAAATTCCTAATCTCTACTCTGCCCTATGTATTGTACATCATGTCACATCCATATTTCCCCAAACCCCTTTTCAGAGAATTATCAGCCTTGTTATGAAGTTCAACAGTGAAATACTTGGATAAACTGTTAACAAAGCACAGATACTGGATCCACTCTGTGAACCTTTTTTCCATCTAGCTTTCTTAACTCCCTGTCTTCATCACTGCTATGATCAGTTTTAGAGGTATAAAGATAATTCTGAAAATTAAACTGTGTATGTTTGATATATGTATATTCCAAATGTAAAGAATGGCAAAAGAAGCTAATGAGAAGATGTTAGGGAATAGAAACTAGCCCTAAACACATAGTCAAAAAAGGTTGAGAGAAGATTTTTTCAAAATATACAGTACATTACTTAGGTGTTTCATAACCTTTCAGAAGTATCTATGTATATCTGTCTCAATATGCATGCAGAAACTATAGGTATAACTTTCAAAATTAAAGTTCAAGTTTATTTTATTTATATAAATAATTTTATTTACAAAATCTGTCAAAACAACAGAACTACAACTGTAAAATAATTTCCCTTGCCACCACCTGGGTTGTCATTAATGGATGCACAACATCAAACCAACATGGCTCTTAGATGCACTAACACAATGAATCATCAAAATTGTATCTCTTAGAAGATGTATATCTCAAATATAAGGCTGTTTTGCAATAAAGAATATATTCAGGTTTTTTTTTTTCCTGTGTGTTTCAGATAGGTTATTTAAATATACAGTTGTAGTTGAGAATACTGCTAGATCTCAAAAAAATGAATGAATGTGTTTCAATATGTAACCTGATTTTCCAATATATTATTATTTATTTTTATTAATTATTCAATGTATTATTAGTTCTTTTGGGGTTTTTTATTTTTTTTAATTTTTTTTTTTATTCTTCATTTCAAGAGTGTTTAATGACATGTTGATTAACTTGTATAATTTTCTTTCTCATATATGATAAACATGATTTGGAGCTAACGCCATCAAATTATGTTCCCAGTTTAAACCTTTGTTCAAAAAACTGTTCATGAAGTTTCACATTGTATTACATTATTACAAAGCATTACTTTTAGTAACAGTGATATCTGTCAAAGTGAATCTACTACAAAATGCATTATTGATTAGGGTTTAGTAAATAATTTGCAACAATGGATTTATTTTAAAAATTTAGTCTATTGTCTGCATGTGGAACAGCTTCCAGCAAAGAAATAAACAAGCAAATGATAATATCCTTGAATAAATTTAGAAACATTCAAATGATCTATTTTCAGGCTTTGCTTTTTAATTTGTTTAATTTGTACCATTCTCTGCAGCTTGCATGTTCATGAACCATTTGTTATGATCATCTAAAATACTAACTTACTGGTGGTTTATTTCCGAAGTGCCAATAATAGCACTTTTTTTTTTTCCCTTATACAAAGGCAGAAAGAGTTTTCTAGGACCAGTAAAGCTTTTGCAACTGTCTGTCTAAAACCATGGCTTTGCAAATATTTACTTGCATCTTTGAAATTTACTTTCCTCTAATGCTCTTGCCAGTAAAACTCAATACTTCAAACATTTCTGCAGAAAGATCACCAAAGGGTTGAACGTATTGTCAAAGCAAATTCACTCAAAGGTTGGTTGAAAATCTTGCACTGTATTTGCTCAGATGTGTTAAAAGAACAACTCATTCAAGTTGTTCTTGAGGCATCCCCTAAGAAAATCTAAGATTGGAAAAGTAAGTTTATATTTGATGATTGTTTATTTGTATATTCTTGATTTAACACTTAATTTTATGAATATGCACTTCAAATTTATTTTTTGTTTAGAAAGAAAACATTCCATAGAACTCTGATTTTTTTTTTTAAATATCATTTGCTTAATAGCCCCAAGAACTATTTAGTGGCAGACAAAACAATATCTGTAATCTTCTGAAGCTCTTTTATTTGGTGGAAATGAAAAAATTACTAACCTTTCAAAATTTGTTCCCTATTCTCCTAATTGCCAGTCCATGCTTCTTAGGGATTATCTTTTGTTGCTACACTGCACTTCTGCATTTTTCATTATTTGTGTATAAAAACTTATCCCCACTAAAACAATTATAAGATCACACTGAGACAATAATAATATATGGGAAAAAAAAACCCTCATCCTGCATATTAATATTAGGGAGAAACCAGTAGCCTACCAAATTCCACTGCTTTTTAACAAAGTGAAAACTTTAACTTATTTGTACAATAATTTTAATTTATAAGTAACATAATCCCATTTGACATCTAATTATGAGAGGAAAGAAAGAAACCTTAGCATACAGTTAAACTTGCATTAAAATTTCCAATTCATATGTTGTGCTGATTTTATTCTAAAATGGTAGAAAAACTGAAGTTTTTCCCTTGGCACAAAACAAACATTCTTTTATTGTTCCATTTTTCTAATATGTGAAATACTGTACATTACAGAAAATGCATAAAACTAAATGCAGAAAAGTAAATATGGATTGCTTTTATGCTCACAGAGTTTAAAAATTGTTTTGTCAAGAGAAAATTTATGGTGTAATTGAGATAAGAGAGTTTATGGAAGACTTGCACATCTCCAAAGTAGTATGACTTAATTATTTAATCGTATTGATGACTATGAAAAGTACTTATTCCTTCAATAAGAGCATTTTACCATTTCTCATTTTTCTGAACAAGGCCAAACATATTATCAAGATAGGATAACATCCATTTATTTTATAAAATTTTTGCTTTAAAAACAGTTAAAAACTCAAAAGTAACATTTTTTTTTTAGGATAACTTCACAAGACACAAATATTCTCCTGCGATAATCTGTGGTTGGTGCTATAAAAATTGTTAGAAAATCCTACTTTAGCTACTTCAGCCCTACGATTATTCAAGTGTTGGTTTTCTTGAATGTTAATAGGGAGAGATATGTGACAATGTTGCTATTTTTTCCTTCTTTAGTATGTGAAAGCAGTTAGTATTGAAGCAATAAACTCACATTTTTTATCTGAAGTCTGAAAGATTCAGAGGACATGATAACAAAGACTGAATAGTGAAATATAATGACAGGAAAATTCTGAAGAATTTCATAAACTGTAGAGACTTAAAGAGTTGGATAAATATTTATAAAGTACAAAGTTGAAAACTGCAGTCACTGGAATTCAACAGAAATTTCCTGTCACAGTTTTTCATGATAAGCTTTTATATATTCAGAGTGCTTCTCACACCTGAGATCTAAACAATAAAAGATCTTTTCTTCCCTCTGCAGTTTTTTTTTCTCATCACCTGAAAGCCAAATATAGCAGTTAAAAAATTACATAATATAAATTTTGCCTTAATATTCATCAGTTTCTATAGATCTATTCCTCTAATATATTTCTATTATTACATGGCAAAAATGTTTTCAGTTACAATATGACATACAGAAAATATTAGAAAGGATTCAAGTAATTAAAAGTAAAAACCATGTGTGAAAATAAATCTGGGAAGAAATTAGGTGTAGATCTGCATGTGTGACTCTCAGTGTTTTCTAGGCCAACACTTAGTCTGTAGGAAAATAGACCATTATATTCCCAGAAATTCTGTCTGGACATGTAATCAAGGCTGAGACCATTCCTTCTCATACTTACCACTATGAGGATTTCTGTGTGTTTCAATGATGACTAGGTTTTGATTTCTCATAAAAAGATTCAGTACAAGGTACAAAAATCCATAGGAAACTAGGAGTTTTTATTTTTGCTACACTTATTCTGTTACGTAAAGATGGAGTAAAGTTAAAAGCCTCCAATCCAAGTTGATACCAGGAACAGGTACATTTAACAAATGGTTAATATTCAAATTATTCTCTTCAAGCTCAAAACTGAAGCATGCCAAAGTGCAGGAAGTCAGCCAAAAATGCCAGAATATCTGCATGGATGAAAGGTCAGTCTCAAAGGCAAAAGGACACTGGTGGAAGGTGGAACAGTTAAAAGAAAAAAATACGTAACCTGGGAGGAATACAGAGACACTCTCAGAGTGTCCATTGACAAATCTAGGCAAGGCTAAATCTTAACTTGACTTCAGTAAGGGACATCAAATGGAAACATATATCGAAGGACTTCTAGAAATACAAAGGTGACAAGAGGAAGACTAGAGAAAATGTGGCCCTGGTGACACAAGACATGGGAAAAGTTGAAGTCCTGAATGCCTTCTTTGCCTCAGACTTTGCTTGAAAGATCTACCTTCAGAAATGTCAGGCCATGAAGGCCAAGACAAAAGTGTGAAGCCAGAAAATTTTAACCTGTGGTGGAAGAGGATCAAGTTAGAGGACATTTTAAAAGCTGGACATATATAAATCCATAGGTCCCAAAAGAATTCTCCCACAAGTGCTGAGGGATTTGTTAGCCCACAGGGCTGTTGTCATTGTGGGGTCCATCTATTATCTCTGAACAGTCATGATGACTGGAAGAAGTTCCTGGTCATTGGAAGAGAGTAAATGCCACTCCTACCTTCAAGAAGGGCAAGAGGAGATCTCATAGAACTTCAAGCCAATCAACCTGACTTCATTTCTGGGAAAGTGATGGAACAGCTAATACCAGAAATCATTTGCAGGCCCAAGGATGAGAAAGTCATCAGAAGTAGTCAGTATGCCTTCAGGAAGAGGAAGTCATGCTTGATGAACCAGACAGCATTGTACAATGAAACAATTGGCCTGATAGTTGAGAGAAGATTGGTGATTATTATCTACCTGGACTTCATTAACGTTTTTGATACTGTTTCCCATAAAATCCTCATAGAGAATTTGGTAAGGACAAGAGACAGGTCAATTTGAAAGTTAAGGGACTGGAGCATCCTTCATATGAGGAGAGGCTTGCTCTGGGACTCTAGAGAACAAAAGCACAGGGAATCTCAATATATACAAATGTCTGACATCTGCAGTGTATAATGAACACAAAGCCAAGCTCTTTTTAGTGTTGCCCAGTGATGGGACAAAAGGCACTGTACACAAACTGGAACACAGGAGGCTCCCTGTGTGTCAGGAAACACTTTTTCACTGTGGGGCTGACATAGTTGGGCACGGACTACCCACATTTTGAAAAATCTCCCCTCTTGGAGATATTCAAAAGCTGTCAGAATGTGGTTTTGTGTAAGAGGCATCTTGGTGACCCTGCTTGAGGTACAGGGTTGGACCAGGTGACCTCCAGAAGTCCCTTCCAACCTCAGCCATTCTGTGATTTCCTGACACCTCAGAGTATCCAGACACTGTGCAGTGCACCCCTGTAATACATGTCTGTTCATAACTTTTCAGAACATATTGCTACTAAACCACATTGATGGTCTGTAACACACTGAGGAAGTCCTTGGTGCTGCTGAAGAGAGCACATGCCTTGATAAGTTCAGATGTACAAGAAAATAAAGAATTAGAGAGGTAAGACCCCTGAAAGACATCCAATGGTTCTGACAAAGTTATTAAACTATTTATTGCTTAAGTATTTTATTCATTCTAGCCTAGTGTTTTGAATTTTATAGGAGAAGAATCTATATTATACAAGTTCAATATGATATATAATATTAGCTATGATGTGGAATAGAAATCTACATAGTATAGCAAAGAAGAGGTGAAGACAAAGACATCTTTCAGAAATCTTTGTGATCTCTTGATAATATTAAGGCCATTATAGCCTATGGCAAAGTTTAGCACAGCTTCAAGGATGCTCTAAAATCTGCTGGTTTGTAAATGCCTCCGGGGGCCATTATGCTAAGAACAGTCAAGCCCTGCCCTTGGCACTTGACATGCAGGAAGTTCAGAAGATGATAAGGGTAAGATAAAACCAAAGATCAAACAGACAACACATGCATCAAAAGAGAAATTCTTAATCTGTATCAGAAGAAGGAGTACTGAAAGAAAGTTGGCAAATCTGTCAGAGAACTAATGGAACAAAAAAAAGCCATTGAGCAAGAACACAGTATCAATGAAAAGCTAATTTGTTTTTCTTTTTTAGTGTTTACTGCATGCTGTGATTAAGGAGTTGATTATCTGGACTTCCTTTCTACTAATAAAGATTATCAAAGAATTAAAATAAAATATTTTGATACAAACTGTGAAATGTATTAACAAATTTTTTTTTCCTTTAGCTTCTGCGCAAGCTAAAGAGGCTGTTCAGCTACTAAAAATTTTCAATTTCATGTTAAAGTCAATTAATATCCCAAAAGAGTAAAGTAAGTTCCCTAACTGTATTTTAAAATGTTGTTAAACATGACTCAGGCAACCAGAGATATAAAACACTACTTATACACCTGATTAAAATTATTTGAAATTATCTTTGCTAACAATTAATTTGGAAACGTGGAAAGCAATTGTATTGATAGATGTGTTCTTTTCTGTACAAGGGGAAAGTCATGCTTCAATACTCTGCTGCCATTCCTTGAATGTAAACTGCGGCTTTTTTAGGATTAACTTTAATAGTGTTACTTTGTTGCTTAGAACTTGAAAAGTATAAAACCAGTATTTTCATAAACAGAAAAATAAAATAAAATAACCCACAAAATTCAGAGCTCTGAAGGAAACTGGAAGACAAGCAGTGCAAGTACTGTTTTTGCAAGTAACACTGCAGTTAGACCTTTCACACACAGTGTAGAAAACTAAGGCTGCAGGAAGAGTTAGCAGGCACAATTTACATGTCCTCTGAAAATCTCCCAACTACTAAAACAGGAAAAGATTTTTCATTAATCTGAGCAGTCTCGTGTTTTACACAAAGCTGAGCTTCCACAGGAAGGCTCTAAGGAGGCTTAATTCAGAAAATGCTACTCTGCTTGGAAGATGATTCCTCTCTGTCTTAAACCTCAGACTGTGATATGAAACTAGATTGTTTGAAAAACAATAAACTTCAAATATGGGGACAGCTGATGCAAAGTAATACAGGTATCCCACGACATATTGGATAAAGTTGGCAATCGCTACTGACATTTCTCCTTATGAAAATTCAGTATTCTTCTCATACTTTTAGGCCTCAAATATCAGTCGGAAATTATATACTGAAGTTTGATGATTTTTCAGGCAGATAAAAATGTTACATTTGTCTAAAAGTATCTTTTCCAGACCTACTTGTGAGACTGTAATACAGGTACATCCTGACAGAAAAGTGTATTTATTCTCTTGCTACAATACATGGAATGGAAGGTTAGATATTGTTTTTTTTAATTTATGTTGCTGGTCCAATCATAATTTTTCTCTTATTTTGACATCACTATTATATATATATATTAATTTAAATAAAAATATTTTATTTGATTATTTTAATTATAATTTTCTTCCTTTTTTTGCCATTGTTAGCCATCTGCTGACTGTACAGTGAAGCTACAGATTTGAAGGTGCTTTGTAGTCTGTCTCTGGTCCCAGCTGCTATTTTCATAAAAGAAGGTGGTACCTGTCTTTATCCACCAGACTAAACTAAACACATTTAACATGTATTACTTAACAATTATTACCTTGGCGATTTTTAAATTTTTGATGCATTAAGCTGAAGTTATTGCAGAAAAATAAAAAAGATTAAAGCAGAAAGCAGGGAGCATAATTAGCATAATTAGCATTCACTATTGCTAATATCACATGAATTGTTCATACTATCATACCACCTAGAGCGAACAAGTTCAAGGGAAAGAGTCATCATCAATGTGCCTTTTTGTGCCTTTTTGTGCCTGGGAGAAATCTACATTTACCTAATATCCCTTAGGGATATCAGCTTTTACATTAGAGTCTAATTTTTGTGGACCAGACAAATCACTTTTGACAAATGTGTGGTATTTATCATATTATTACACTTTTATTTTTATTTTCATGTAACCGAGAATGGCACTGCTAACCAATATCAGTTGTATCAAAGAGGTAAAATATTTTACTTAGCAAAAATATAACATCTTTAGATTTCTTTTTAATCAGGATGCTGAATTTAACACTCATCTTGAAAGTTTTTCAAGTAACACTAAACCTTTTTTCTACCCATTCCTACACATTAACTATGTCTTTTGGGACCTAAAGGTTAAATTTTTTCAAGGGTTAGTAATTGTCACATTGATCTTCTCATTTTGGCAACCAGTTTGCCTTAACCAATGCAAATATTGATCTAACACTATCACTCCGTAGCAAATTTAAAGTTTTGGGGCAAAATCTTCTTTACTTCTGACTGGGTCATTTATTTTTTGAAAAAGTATCTACAAAAGATACAGCACACACAAGAGCTGAAAGGAAAGGAGAGAACTGAAAACTTTTAATGGGAATCCAAACCTTCTACTGAGAGGTTGGACAGGTCATCTCCCTTAACAAGACAGATAGGAAGTATTCATTTCTTTTAAACTGACATTGTCAAGGACAAAATGTGAAATAGCTTTATTAAAAGAAAGAACTTGAACTCTCACATAGGGAGTCATTAAAAACAAGTCTGTGATACAATGATAGTAGTTAAATACAGTGCAACTGACATTATAATTCCTAGCAGAAGTCTACTGACTATAGTCAAATATATGATGTCATTTCCTAAAATTAAATTACAAGACTCGTTAATTATTAAGCTTACAGGACCTTGCCCCACTATGCTGGACTGCTCTAATGGCATTCACAAGAAACACCTCCAAAAATATGAAAGAGTCTTTAGATCTTATACATTTAACAACAGACATTTTTAATCTACTATGTAAAGTTTCTTTTAAAAAATGCTCAGCATTTCTATAATTATTCACAGGCTCACAAATTGTGAGATATTTCTTATCTATTTCACTATTTTTAGTGGAAGCCTTTTAAAAGAGAATCAGAGAAGAATTACAAATATTGTCCATTTGTTCCAAAAATCTCAACCACTTCACAAAATTGCAGCTTTCCCACCATTTCTTTATAAACATGTAAAGACTCTGATGCAAATAGGGAGATAATTTTATTCTAACTTTAAAAGATAATGGAGTTCTACATCCTGGCTTCATCAGGTCCAAGTGTATTTTAGTTTTACAGGTATATTAGCAAAGACAGCAATCAGATTCAGGACAACCTATTAATATTCCTTCCAGATAATAATCAGATGAATTTATATTTAATATTATATATAATTTCCTTGAAACAATTCTTTGTTGTGTTTCTTTCAAGTGTCTGTCTTGAATCTTAGGCAGCATTGTTATCCAACACAACTGTCTTTAGGAAAGAATTGTTCCTTTGGGCACTTCAATATGTTCTATCTATGTGGTGTCACTCAAATGTCACTCAGGGATTATAAAAGCTGACAAACATATGTGAACCCATAGAACTCAAAGATCTGCAATTTTTATCTCATCATTTGTCTTTATGCCATCTATATGTGTTTACCTATAACTTCTGGGAAAAATATTTTTTTCAGTCATCATGAAGAGACAATGGAACAAACATCTTGAAGCAGAGAGCACAGACTGGAATGCATAGCAGGACTTCAGATAAACAGTAAACTCACCAAGGAGAAAAGTCCAAATATATTTTTTAAACTCATACAAATGCTGATGGAGTACTTTGAGGACCAAATTTAAGCTAAAAAGTTATTGACTGCCATTGCAACTGAAAATTCTAAAATCATCATCTTCCATAAAATTGACCCACTATTTTAGTGTTTCTCTGGGTTTTTTTTCCTATCCATAAAAACGAGACTTTACTAGTGAATTTCCTGAAATAATGCTGATATCAGGGGAAAATACTTTTATATTTATCTCATTTTCTTTCCTTTCTTCATAGCAGCTCATACTGTGGAAATTGTTCAGAGCAAGGAATCAGGCAGGCAGTGACTTTTCCAGGTTGAAAAACCTTATATTCATGTTGAAGTGAGCTTCAAAGGATCTGAAATAGGAAACTTGCAGAATAGCTCCAAAGCCATAGCAAAACATTTTAATGCATTCCTTTTGCAAACCTACAAGTTTAGTTCATTTTCGGTGGTCAGTGTACTGAAAGCTGACCAAGTACCTGCTATTACTTGTAACTCTTGTGTCTCCATCCACTAAAGACCACAGTAAAACTAAAATGAGACAGAGAGGCAGGGAATGATCAAAGATAGAAGTACTTCTGTAGAAGAGGATATTAGATTAGGCGTCTAGCTTAGAGAAAAAAAAGACCCAAAGGGATATGTTCTTGATGTATAAAATAATAAAAGCCATGAATAAGGAGGCTAGGGAGCAATTAGACACTATTTTTGTAAAACAAGAACAAGGGGCACTAAATGAAATTATCATCCAGAAAATTTTCAGCAAACAAAGGGAAGAACTTTTTCACACACTGCATAATTAAATTGTAGAACTCATTGCCACAGGATGCTGTGGAGGCCAAAGATATAAATGGATTCCAAAAGGGATTAGAAATATGAAAAAAGATCCATCAAAACCAAAAATAAAACTCCAACCAACCAACCAACAACAAAAAGGGATGGTACTCAGGAAACACCTCTACATTGCAGTGCCAGAAACTGTAATTCTGTATTTGCCCTGTTCATATACTCTGCTTTTCCCAGGCTGCTGCTTCTGATGTATGCCAAGGAAAAGCAGGACATGTAACCTGTTCATAGTGAATGGATGGGTTTTTCTGGACATGCCTGCCTGGAAACACTTGAATGGAAGAAGCAGCAGGATCTCTCTGATTTAAGACGTTTTCTTACACCACCAGAGGTCTCCACCAGAAAACCATCTGGTCTCAGTCAGATGCAAGATTCTGACATTTAGTATGGCTGTTCTGCTACAGTTACTATACAACAAACCAAGCAGATGCGATCAGCCCTGTCTTGTGGGCCAGACTTTCTTACCAAATCTCACTTTACTTAAGCCTGTTATAGCCATTATGTTAATATGACTGAACAATCAAAATCTCATTTATTATGTCTGAATGATCAGGAGCCTCTGAGGAAAACACACAGAAATATTCTCTGAATGTTTTTTCAAAAAGAAAGAAATGTAGAACTTACACAAATATTTAGCCACCAAGTCAGTTCTTTGAGGTACTCCCATTTCAACCAAAACTCATTGTAGTGCTTTGGAACCTTTCAGCCTCCTTTTAGAGATTTTGGATCAAACCAGCAGCAATGATAAGCATTACTACAACTTAAACAGCCATGTCAGGATCAGTTAGAACTATCTTTGTCATCTGATTAAAAAAGATTTCTTTACAGATTAATTTTCAGTATCTCCACAGCTCCTCTCTGAACTCATTAGTGTTTTAAGATTTCCAAAAAAAAAAAAAAAATCTAGAAAAAAAGGCTATTTAATTTTTTTTTTTTTATAAAAAAGAGAAAAATAAGACTGTTTGTTCCTAAAACAACACAAAACAACCCTTCTGCACTTTATATTATCCAAGATCCTGACTTAAACAGAAAATTCTAAAAACAAATTGATAATATTAACAAAACTTAAAATTGTGCAGTTGTTCAGTTATTTCTTAAAATGCTCTTGGGATTTTTTTTATCCTGAACTGTAGTCCTTACAGGCTTGAGTGGACATATATATGGAGCTCTCACACATGAGTGGTTTTTTTCATATCTAGCCCTTATTTCAAATGTTATCCATAGCTCCTGACTTTATATAGGAGCAAATACAAAACTCTCCTTAGAAGGCATGGCAGGGGGGCAAGACCATTAAATAAATTAATCACAGGACTAGTAGTTAAAAAGGGACAGGACAAAGCTACCAATTTAGCACTTGTCCACTTATTGTCACAAAATTCTTCTGGTTTCAGGGTAGATGACTTTTATATCAACGAGTTGCCTAGCAATCTCATCTTAAAAATCATCTGTTAGTCAACCTCTCTCACTGGACTCCCAAACCAGCACAGAACATTTTACAAATAACCAGAGAAGGCAGACACAATTTTTGTTTGATGAACATCAGTTAAAACTCATAGATGAGAGGCTAGATACTGGTTAATTAATCTACCTAAACGGAAGACAGAATATTATACAGCTATAACAGATGAGAAGTATGTCAAATGTTCAATTTCATCTTGTAAGGTTATTAAAGATACCAGCAAAAGAAAAATATCTGAAATCATTTAGAATTATGGTAATACCTGCCAGCTGATTTTGTATGAATCTACTTTACTGATTAAATACTATTACAATTATACATTCAGCAATTAAAAACAAACAAACAAACAAAAACAAAAAAAACCAAACAAAACAAAAAAAAAACACCCATGCAAACTACCTTTAAAGAATGTAGACCATGTCTATCTCTCCTCAACTGATACCCTTATGTAGATTCATTACACATTTGCTCTCTTCCCCATAAGACATTTTTATCACTGTTAAGTAAGAAATGTTTGAAATACAGTGAGTAGATTCATGAGTTAGAGCTGGACTTTGACAAAGATAACTTTTGTAATCTGTACCTTAGAATTCTCCAATACTATCCCTGAGGAAGCCTCAGTACAACTCAGCTATGTAAAACAAACTTGTAGAAGACACAACTCAAGACAGAAAGTGCAAATGTATATCTGCTTCATCTAAATATTATACTCCCTGAACTAAGGCTAAAAATCAGGAAACTTCTAGAACATTGCCAAGCAACAGACAAGGATGTTAAAAAAAAATTCTAAACAGTGTCTGTACTTTTAAGGATAGGAATTGATGCTATGGGTGAATAATGTTTTGGTGGATTAAATGTATGTGAATACACACAACTGCAGAATCTCACTAACAGCTATGATATTCCACAGAATTTTACAGAAAAAGCATTACAGAGCAAGAGGAGACAGATTTCCTATGGAGGCCACAGTTCTTGCAGGTGGAGAAATCTGCTACTGTGTTTTGCAGTCACCAAAAGTAGGTTTAGAGATTACTTCAAAAAGCCTTCTAACTGTGTCAAACAGCTTTACTGCTGGATTTGTTTCCTGCTTTTCCACAGCTATCAGAAATCCTCCTATATCACCCTTCTTTTTGACCTTAAACTCTTGGTGATCTCTGGCTACCTGAATAAATTAATACACAGTCAAATCAAAGAGCTTCCCCATTTTTTTTAATGAGGGCATGAGCCTCCTAGTGCAAATTAGACAGGGGTCATAATATTTTTTTCCCAAGCTATACATAGTGCTGTTTGGAAACAATTGAAATAAACTTTTTCAATTATATCATTGTGTGCAGTCACTTCACCAGAAAATAATTTTTGTCTTTTTTCTGTGAGGCATATCGTGACGTAGGGAAACTCATGGGAGAGGCAGAAGTAGTTGAAAGTATTTTTACTAACAAATTCTGATATTTCATAGGAAATTCTTAAGTCACTTTCCAGTCTTTTCTTACATAGCTTTGAGTTTGTGTTTTGGGTTTGGTGGTTTTTTTTTTGCATTTATGCAAAGGTTTTTGAAATACCTTTATTGCTTAGTCTTACCAGATGCATTGCTGAATCTAAGATATTTTGTATTCCTATGTAGGACTTAAATTTATATTGCTTGTGATCTAGGGCCTTAAAATATGCACTATAAAGAGAAAGAAGAGTTAAGCTACAGTATTTTTTTTCAGATGCTTAGGCACCTTCTAGTTGGTTTTGTCAAATATTCTTAATTGTCTGAGTTATACTCATAAAAACCTGCCTATAATTTTGGATGTAGACAGAAAACATAATGAATTGAAATCTATATTACTTGAGAAGAAAAAGAAAGAAAGAAGGGGGAAAAATGAGACACAATAAAAGTAATTGGAAATATTGTTGATACCTTTTCCTGGTCTTAAAAATTTGAGAGCCAGACATGGTTAAGGGATAAGGGGTTTTTACCTTGGTATTTTAATAAGGATCCTTATGGTGAACTGTTTTGCCAAGGTGGGACGTGCCTCAATGCACACACATGATAAATTGTGTATACAATCTATAGACCTTACAAATTAACACGTCTGGCAAAGATGCTCCAATGAGAGGCTTGAATAAATAGTGTGACATTCTCCCATCTGGAGGAATTTCCCCCTGGACGGGGGGAAAAATCTCTAGTTTACGGGATATGTTCCAAAGGGGGCCTTGGTTTCTCAGGATACCGTAGGGCTTTCCTGTCTCCAACTGCAAGGCCTTTGGATTGTGGGGATGGGCGGAGCCCTGGTGGCTCTGCCCTGGAGGGAGGCCTGCTGAGGAGATAAGAAGGATTACACAATCTCACTGCAAATCACTAGAGAAGGAAACAAGCTTTCTGTTAAGACGACCACAAAAAGGGCCCACAAGCCTCCAGGAGATTTTATGTAGATCTGTTGTGAATGATTGGCTTTGTAGCCTTTCCCTCCCACCCTTGGTGTCCCATAAAAACCCCTGGGTCTCCCTAGTCCCCAGGGTACCTCATCCCTGGATCCCATTGCTGGTACCTTGCAATAAGGTACCTTGCAATAAAGTACCTGGCAATAAAGTACCTCATACGGAATTCCATACGATAGCCTCTCTCTCTTTTCCCCGGGCCGGCTAAAAGAGAAGCAACTCGCAAGGGCAGGAGCTGAGAATCATTGAACTGAGAATCACTGAGCTGAGAATCACTGAGCTGAGATCACACGAGCTGAAAAATCACTGCTCTGCCTCCTTGCTGTGACGCTCTCTGATGGCTGAGAAAGCGCTCTTACCCCTCAAGAAGCTGTCTCTGACGAGATACCTTTTGGGGTGGTTCTGAGCCTTTCTAGGGTCCTGCTCCCCAGACCCCACCACCAGCCGGAATATTGGATGTTTGGTCTCCTGGCCTGAAAGAATACTAGGACTATGCTAAATTATCAGATTTAGGGGATTGCAAGTATGCATGCTAAGAGTACTGAGGATACATAAAAGGTATATAAATGGCAAAAAATCATATTGGCATCATTGTGACTTGAAAAAGTAACAGTCCTTTAAACAATCAAGTCTAGAAATTAACTTTTTGTCTCGTTCTACCCCATAAGTGAGTAAAGCTGTTAATCTTCTCTTCCCAACTATTCCACACTGGAATTAATGGGAAGATAGATTATTCCTTTAGGCATTTGGAGAATCATGTAAAATACTGATGCAGAGTTTTGCCTTGGAGCTTGTATGCTTGATATTACAACAAAATGCAGAGCTATTCAGAGGTAGTGATTATATACACTATTTAGCAGTCCACAGACCTGGCCAGACTGAAACATTTATGTCACCAACATCCACGACCTGAGAGACAGTAATCTGTAAATAGGCAGTAATCTGTAAATCTGTAAATAATCTGTAAAAGATTATTCACTTTGCTTTTATGGGACATAGTATATTTAATTTACAGTTGGAAACACATTTAGAAAGTACATTAGTGAGAGCAATTTATAGATTATTTTCTTCACTGTAATAGTAATGATAAGACTCTCTACTGACTTAAGCTCTTCAACGTGTCTGCTTTGAAAACCTTCTTGGGAAACAGGCATACACAGTTTCTCTAAACTCAAGAACCACAATGGTCTGTAAGCCTGAAGTGACTGTGGGTAAGCTCCTACCTATAAAAATGCTGAATGCTGGCTGCTTTTCATCAGCAAAGTGAAGTTACAGTTATAAAGCAATTCTGAACACAGAAATACCCATAGGAGTCAGTGGGAGGTTTGAAACTGTACAACACAAACTGGATTACACTTCCAGTGAAATCCATCCTCACTGCATCTAGATTTTGTGTCTCTGAACGTGACTAATATATGACACTAGCACAAAATTTTCTTCAACAGGGGCCAAAACCATGTGATGGTGATTAAATATAATCAAACTATTATATTTTTGTTATTTCCACAAAAATCAAACTATGGTCAAACCTGCTTAGATAAATTATGCAGTAGACATTCTGGATAGGATACTTCAGCTTGCTCTGGTTCACTGGCCTCTCTGAAAGGCAGATGGCAGAACAGTGTGATGAATACTTTTCTTCTTTAGAATAATGATTTCAAGTATCAATACACCTTAATATTTATGTTCCTAATATCTACTTAATTTTTTCTCTTTCTTTTGAAGAAGCAAGAAATTTTATTTGACATATAAGGAATCAGCATGCCTAAATAGAGCACTATTTTAATTTTTGTGCCATAAAACTCTATCTTAATCTGCAAGCAGATGAAATTATCTGAAGCTGCTGGAGGCATTAATGGGAGAGAAAATGAAATTAGGTGTACAAGAGGCAGTCATTCAGAAAGAATATAGTTTCACTAGGATGCAGGTAGGTATTGAGATAGAGTGATAGAATAAAAAGCAACTGTATGAGCCTAATCTTGAATATCCCATACACTCAATTGCAAAGGCTTTCTAATGTGTGAGTAAACATAAAAATATAGACAAGGCTCACAAGATCTTCCTGAGGATATGGAAAAGAGTCAAAAGCTTGGGTTGCCCTAAATATCCATGAAACAGTTTGTCATATGAAACAAGTACTACTGGCCCTGAATAATTAATCAAAGCCATTTTGTTATAAAACCAAACATCAATGCAGATTGTAATGAGGCCTTTAAGGAAATCTGCTTACATTGCCTCTAAAACAAAATACTTATATTGCCACAAAAAAATGTTAGAGAGAACATGTAGGTGTACAAAATCCCACTGAGAAATTATAGGGCTTTTAATAGAACACCATTTTACTAAGCGATATGAAAAGAAGCATAGAAACAACGTAGACTATGTAAATGGTGAAGATTGAGACAAGGATTTTTAATTAGAATTTGAATAAACAAAATGAAGGAATTGAAAGTGCAGTCTTGAAAATGTAATACTTTTTATTTGGTCATCTATATTACTCCATCATCACAATGTTCAATTTTCAGAGCTAATTTTCCTAAGAAGGAAGTATAATTGAACATAACTATCATCATTAGGCAAAAATTAAAGCACTAGAGCTTCAAGTGGGAAAGGTGCATGTGTCTATTTACACATTTAGATAAATACGTGTCATTTCAAAATTCAGTATTACATTTTGGAGTACATTTTTCATTACTTTAATAAGTAGGCCTTGTGGATAGAGCCTTTGCCATGAACGGAGAATTTTCTCTCCCGCAGCTCAAATAACTTCTCTATTTTCCCAGCTTTCCCCAGAATTTCCCCACAAAATGCCATAAAGAATATCAGTTATGTGCATTGGTCACTTGACAAATCACTTTACACAGCTTGTTATTTTACCCACTCTTGCTATTTGAAGGAAAGCACTGAACCTTCTAGGCAATATGTTTAATTTTTTATTTAAGTTTTCTGATTTTTTAAAAAGTTGTTTTAATGAGTGTTTGAACTATTTCCATAAATTTAATGTGGGTATTTTGTAATTTTTTTCTTCCGTCCTAGCCTCTACCCTGCCTTTTGCCCAAAACCATCACACGATAAGGAAAATTCTGCCCTACAAACAGCAGTTAAATGATTGAGGGGTATAAATGGCAAGTATAAGGGTGGGTAGAATTTCTTTAATTTGAGTTCCTAAACATCCACTTTGTTTCCCTATTTATCAAGTTTAACAAATATTTCTAGCTATAATTACTTCATGTCTGCTTTTATGGTGGCTCAAGCAAGAAATGCAGTAAATAAATTTCAGGAGCATCAGTAACTGCTTTCAGTGTTTTGGCTCTCAGCAAATGCTCTGTCAGGCAAATAAGACAGATGATCTACTGTGTACCACTATCCTTGCATTTCCTATATTAGTGCCCTCTCTCACAGGTCAGAAGCCCTTCACAGTATTTCATAAAGACAGGGTTAAGTATGCATTTGCCTCCATGCATCCTCGAGCTGTTTAAAAAATTATTGATGACTATGTAAAACTATTTAAAGAAGCAATAAAGGAAGATTCACCTGTTTAGGCCTGTGCTTTACTCAAGAATGGATATCCTTTGAGAAGGAAAAAAGGCCTTGTTCTCTGTCTTCTTTCATAGCCAAAGAGAAAACGCTGATCTTTCAACATTGGTATTTTTTTGTTTGGGTTGTTGGTTTTCGTTGGTTTTTTTTTCCCCAAATTTTCCTAAGTGAGAAATAGAAGTAATATCTTTCTTTGAAAGGTATTACTTTATGATCATTATTATCAGGTCCTGATAAAACTGTGTAAAGTTGCACCAGGGACCCTGAAGGTGAGGATAATAGATTTATAAACAATGTCTCCATGTTTTGATAGACCAAGTATATTTCCTATCCAAGCACTGAGATCTCAACGCCGAAGCCGTTGTTACATATACTGTGATTTATTTTGTTTTTAAATGAGGGAAGAAAAATAATTCCTAGTCCAGGCAATAGACTTTTAAATAACTATTTTTTTTCTGTAGTTTCGTTTGGTTACTTTTAAAGTCCAGCTAGGATTTCAGCTGTCTTTGTAACTAATAGTTGATTGAATATTCTTAGAACTAAGGCAAAATTATACACTTCAATAAAAGAAGCACTATGCTGTCATAGTGTTCAGTTTCTTCCAAGAATGATTTTAGGGTTTTTGACACTAAAATGTTGTAAAATTGTAGCTTGCAGATGAATAAGAAACATGTTTATAATTTTCAATCTCATTGAGAATATTTGGTACAATGACAACTAATAATTCATGTAATATTGATGTATTTTAAGAAAGATTTTCTCTTACAAGTGTTTTTAAAGTCGCTTTTATATATTATTCCTTCAAAAAGACTATCTTTATTTTGTCTAATTTCATGTTAGATATACTTAAGCAAAGTGACATTGTAAAAAAATATGTAATATAAACTAATATATGTTTATGTAAAGTTTGTTCACTATATAAGCTACTATTTCTTAAACACATGAGATGAAAATAGATGATTCCCCATAGATGGATGTCTCATGCCTACTAGATATCCCCCTGCATTCCTCTTGCCAGGTGCAGAGACAGGTTTCCAGAGGTATTTTCCATTGTTTTCAGCTGCCTGGTAGCAGGTAGGTAACTCAAAAATATTCTTGGACACTCCTGAATCTTGTAAATGTGTCTAGAAAACATTTAGGCATATGATTCAATCCTAATAATAAAAAAACATATTGATAATTAGTTACATATATTCTTCATAGTTGATACATACACTGGGTCTGGGGTTCATGAGGTGAAATGCTTTTCAAAGGATAGATTTCAAAGGCCTAAACTTTCAATGAGTGAAAGCCTCATTTTATTCATTATCCAGAAAATAAAGATAAGTTGCACACTTTGACTTTAATCAATTCCTGACTTAAAGGAGGAGTAGCTACATTTCGTGAGGTATTTATTTATTTAGCATTATTGGTTTTTCATTGTTTTTAGGCATATGTATGCGTGAAAGAGAGAGAGACAGACAGAAATTATTCTATGTCTGCTATCTGAAAAAAATTTTCTGATACTTGCCAAAGATCACGAGGAGATTGAGAGCAACATATGCAAAGCCCTTTTGAAATGCAATAAAGAAAAAAAAGTATTTTCTGCCATGTATGTATGTAACCCTCTACAGGATGACTCTTTTTGGATATAAAGAGTGATATCAAAAGTTGGCTTTTGTTTGAAAAGTGAAAATGCATTTCTGCATTAACTCCTGGAATACATTTTGTGGAGTGAATATTTTGGTCTAGTAAGGTTGGTGTACTAGTTTCTGGAAGGAGAAAATTGTATTCTTCAAAACCTGTTTTGTCTGCAGATGAGAGGGAAATGTGGAACAGCTGGAGTATTGTATATAAAGAATAAAATATGTGTGCAGGGCAGAATTGACATGTGACTAGTGGGAGTCACATAAAATGAGTGAAATGAGAAAAACACTATATAGATAATCTAATTCTGACTATTTTTTTTTTTTTTTAATCAAGGAAAGAGATTTAGGCTTTGTTTTTTTCTTCCTTGCAGAAGATGAAAACTAAATTCAAACAGATTCTCTTACAGTATAATAGTGAATGTACTGGGGTACCTTTACCACTAAATGCCTAAACTGGAATTCATCCAGCCAGGTCATTAGCACGGGAGCTCAAAATATGTAATATAAATAAATAATTGTTACTGAGCAACTAGTCAAGTGAACTAATCACAGGGGTTTCCTGTGAAAAAAGAAGGTGATATTATTTAAGGTCTATAAAACGAAACACTACAAAGGCCATAAATGGATGAAATGTTTTGAGATATTCTTATAAACACGTAACACTGGTCACTGGTACAGCTAAGTCCTGTGCTCATTTAATTAGGATTAGGTAAATTGGTGTAAGAATTCTTCTCAATAATATAATACTGGAGTCTGCAGGTTGGAGAAAAGACAAAGAGCTGGAATTTTCTCATACATTGTAAGTGAAAAGGGGTGGTACATCATCAGGACCCCTCTCTTTCTCTCATTAAGCTGACAACTGAATCTGTAGTTGATATACAGGACTTATAAATGACATTGTATTTCAAATTACTCACAGGCATTTAATGAGTATATATATTGCTTTTAACAGGCTTTTTATCTTAGTATTGTTTTGCAAGCTGGCTCATAAGGAATTCTATTATATGAAGACTTTAGTGATGGTAGAAAATATTGAAATCCTAAAAAAGTAAAGGATGGGAATGAAGCCTGCGTATTCTGTATTGGTGACTTGACTGATTTATGTTTGTGCCATATATCCTTGACATTAAGGATTTGCTTCTTAGTTGAATAAGAATTGTGTAAGGTCTTTAGTAAATCCCTTAGGTATATAATGAATTGTTTGGGTCAACCTACTTTACCATTTGTTTTAAAAAAATTACAAAACATCACCTATAAACCCAGCAATTCTGGTAACAATTTGGAGCCTGTTTTGGCTTAGAACCAGCTGCTCTTTTGGTAGTTATCCAGACATTCATGTAAGAATTTTTGATGGAAATTGTTTTCTTCAAAGTTTGAAGTCATGTTTTCAGAATCAAATTTGATGCCTCATGGGTTTCACTTTGGGTCACTACATTCCTCTACCATCTTGACATAGTCCGAAGACAAGTGAAACTACTGAAATAATATTATACTTTTCTGAGTTGGTCAAAGCTCCATTATTTGCAGAGTGACTCATCTCATTCCTTGATCTCATTGTCCATTTTCTGGAAAAAAATTTTCATTGTCTCTGAAGTACTCAAGTGATAAATAGGACAGGCGCAGAAAATGGCAGGTAAAGGTCTAGAATCATGTATAAATGATGTTACAGATGACATTTATAATGCTGGGGTTTTTTTGTATTTTGTATCCATTCTTTTTACTATTATGCATTTATAATGTAGTGGTGTCTAGAGAGCAACAGGCTTTGGCAAATATATAAAAATGCCATTCCTTTGCTCAGAGAAATGACTGTCTCAGAGAGACTGTGTAACAAGTGAATGAAACAAGCATATAGAATAAGGGCATAGCTGCTGAGATGTTGTGAAGTGGTGGGAGGAATAGGTTTTGAGCTAGTTGCAATGCTGTCCCAAGACATTGTCTGCAAGTTCACTGTGTACCTGTTAAATTTCACTATACACAAGTTATATATGTATCAGTTCATGTCTCTGAAGTGCCTGTATCCTAATGCAGGCAGCATGGGTAGGAGAGATGACAGGTTGAAGGAGAGATCTGTGTGCAGTTGTGTGCTGTGGAGATGTGGTGGAATGGCTTCTGTGTCTGCAGTGTTGCAATGAAGGGGAGGATATGGACTCCATAGGAAGTACAGAAGGAAAAACTTTAGGAGGGAGTGTTGTCCTTTTTCTAAGAGAGAATCTGGAGTGCATAGACCTTTGCCAGGATGGCTGAGGAACCGAGAGCTTTTGCTAGAATTTTTAAAAACCCAACAAACATGTAAAGGTGACATTAAAGTGTGTCTCTTCTATTGGCCATCTGAGCAGGGAAGAGTAGTGGATCAGGTCCTCTAGAGAGGAACAGCATTATTTTCACAAACATTGGAACTCATGGGGACTTTAGCTACCCCATATCTGCTAGAGAAACAGCACAGTAACACATAAGCAATTCGAAAGGTTCCCAGAGTGCATGAGCAGTTACTTTGTCTTCTGACTGATAGAGAAGATAACAGAGATGGTCCCTCAGACCTCATGCTCACCAGCAAGGAAACAGTCTCTGGGGATGTGAAGATCAAAGGCAGTCTTGGCTACAATGACCATGAGGTGGGTAAGTTCAAGATCCTGAGAGCAGAGTGAAAAGCAAACTCACAAGCCTGGATTTCAGCAGAGTATATTTTGGTCTCTCTCAAGACCAAAGGAAGGAAGGGTTCCATTGAATTGTGAGTCCTGAATGAAAAAAGAGGACTAAGAAAATTGGTTAATATTCAAAGATCACCTCTTCCAAGCTCAGGTTCACTCTGAACAAATACAAAGTCAGCCAAGTAAGCAGGAAGGTTTGAAAGAAAGAACAACGAGCTTCTAGCCAAATTACCTGAAGGTGCAAAGAAAATGGACTCAGGCTCTTAGTGGCACCCAGTGACAAGAAAAAAGGCAAAGGACTGAAACACAGGTAGTTGCCTCTGAAAATCTGAAAAACTGTGAGGGTATCTGAGCAGTGGCTCAGGTTACCCAGAAAGGTTGTGGAGTCTTCATCACTGGAAATACTCAGGGATTGTCTGGCCATGGTCCTGGGTAAGCAGGTGGCCCTACCTGAGCAGGAGGCCGGATGTCCAGAGTTTTCATTCAACCTCAAAGAGTCTTTAATTTTGTGATTCTGCTTTACACCAAAGGTGAATCTTGAGGTGGAATGGTGTAGCAGCATTTTTATAGAGGACTCAGAAATCTGCATGCCTCTGGAATGATGCCCTGAGCTAAAAGACTTGCTTCTCATAAATTGTGATGAACCTGTTCTACTTAATTATTTATGCTATGCCAAATGCAGAATCCAGTATGTATTTTCATCTGCTTCATCTTGTTGAATTGTCTATAACAGAAATAAATTACATTAACTTAAACAGACTTCTCAAGGACAAATACAATACATTAGCACAGTGCCCATGAAACGGAAAAAATGAATCTTAATAACAAATGTCATTCGTTACAAAGAGTTAATATGTAGTTTTGCTTAGATGATACTGACATTTTACCAGTGTGGAACCTTAAACCCTTCCCTATTAGACAAAATTACTTATTCTTTTTCTTGTAAAAGATCAGAGAAAAAAAATAATAGCCTGTCGCTCCAATAAAAGCCATTAGTTTGTTGAAAAAATTCCAGGCCAAATCTGCCTTACCTTTGCTTCAGCAGAAGCTTCATGCTGAGACTAGAGATGTCTGATTGACCCATCATCTCTGCTGGAAGCCTCTACTCCTCCACTAGCCCTGACTTGTGCGACCTCGAAATAAGTGCTGATATTTTACAATTCATGACACAAAGGAAAAGGAAAAAATGAAAATGGAATATCTGATTAGGAGTATAATTTTCAGCCACCACTGTTTCCTGAATGCTTTGACTCTTGGTACCAGCAGTTTAAATGTGTATATATATTATGCTGGAATCCTTCTTCCTGTTTAAATAGACTAATGAAGACTTGGATTTAAGTTTTTGTTTGTTTGTTTTGGGTTTTTTGTTTGTTTGTTTTTGGGTTTTTTTGTCCTTTCGTTGCATGCAAAATGAAAAAAACCCAAAAAATACCAAGAATGCGTTCTTGTCCTTTATCAGCCAACAGAGAATTTAATTAATATATTGCAAAGATCTTTTTCATGTGTGACACAGCTCCATTATCCCTACTGCAATGCTAGTGGAAGCCTAGAGTCAAATATCATACTGAATTTTAAAAAGGATTTGTGCAAAACACAACAGGTGGTTGTACAAAGTGATGGAATTTTACTCTGTTTTAGAACTAGAAAGATACAAAACAATTTAAATTCTATAGTGAAACAAGCCAATTACTGGGTTATACACACTTTTTAGTAATTCTCACCAAAAAGAATCCTAAAAAATTGTACTATACTTTCTTTTAAGGATTTATTTCCTTATAGGGACTATATAATGTTTTATTAGTTCATGGTGCTGAAATATTTATTTATAAGAAATAATATTAAGAATTGAATGTTTCAAAAAGTAGGTTCTTGATCATCCATATCTATGCAAACACTTGAAGCAAGTTCTCTGAAACAGCTGTTTCTCAGTAGCCAGTACTTCCTGTTAGCACGCCAGCTCAGTCTCTTCTCACTGATCTATCATCGTCAAAGGAATTTCCTTGACTAATGCTGCCTACCATAAAATTTCATCTTTGCTTAGGCTTACAGTTATTTAATTCTCCTCTTACCTTTCTGTGGCATGTACCCATTGATTTTTTTGGAGAACCGGCTTAGAAGACATGTTGAAAAAAATAAATAACCCACCCTCCACCTCTCTTGCCAAAGAGCCAACCAACCAAAAACAAACAAACAAACAAACAAACAAACAAACAAAAAATGAAAAGAAACAAAAAACCCAAACAGAAATAAAAATTAAAAAAAAGAAAAAAGAAAAAAGAAAATAATATAAAAGAAAACCCCATAATAATTATGCTTTCTTCAGTATTCTTTTTTGGTGACTTTCAAACTTTTCTCTTTCTGTTCAGAATAGTAATGACACAGTCAGAGATTCAGAGCTCAGGATCCAGCTCACAAGTGGCATTAGTCTATCTTACAGCTGCGCAGAAGGTAAGATGAGGATAAGAAAAGGAGGTATGCCTTTTCCCTCTAGTACTCAAAATCCAATTAATAAATTTTTGGTTTTTTCCTTCTTTTGATTTCTTCCTTTTCTCTTTACCTTTAATATTGTTTTAATATTGCCAACTGCCTTGATGTAAACAGGAAGAATTTTTGGGTCTTTACCAGAATGTGAAAAAAATTGATAACCTACACTGAGTTGCTGTACACTGAGAAGGTGTATAAATCCCAGAGTAAAATTTTCTTCCATATAAACATGTTATTTCTATTTTATTCAGTTACATAACTCAGGTCAATGTATGCCTGCATTTATGATCTTTTGGAAACTAAAAAAAAATATACCTATACCTATACTTATACCTATACATCAACTCATTTGTTTTTTGGTTGTAAAAATTTAGAAGGCTGATAATGAAACCTGCTGTGATGGATACTATCCCTGTTTTTCTGTTTTTTCCCCGTAAAGCACATTTTGACTTGCAAAAGGGGAAAAAAAAACCCCAACCCAAAATATTTTTCTTCCTTTCTTATTGTACATATTATTCTGAATAAACTATTATTTTAGAGTCTAAGTAGAAATGCTAGTTCTTAATATAATTTTTCTAAGGGCTTTTAATGCTAGCATAAAATACTAGTAAGAACCAGAAGCCAACATACATTGTCTTATGCAAAGGTGCTTTGGATGCATTCAATGAATGCAATCAAAATTTGAGATGCTTTCCTTATTTACTTTCTCTTAATGTATGAATCTAAATTCTTTTTTCTTCTAGGTAGAAGTGGCTGTCTGAATTTCAGTCTATTTTAGCTTAAAAAGCTTATCTTTCTCTGCTGTAAATTAAAAACTGTTTCTTTTTTGAGACTACATTACTAACTGAAGTCTTTAGAAAACTAGTTATTTGTGTTACTATAGATAAAATTTAAGACTAAGTTCCCCTATATCTGAAGGCTTTATTATTGCTTAAAGGAGTTGATACTCATTTCAAGTCTGCTTCAGATACAATGTTATGTATGACTAAATATCATGATAAAAGATCTATTCATCACAGTTGTTACCTAAATTATTCTGAACCAATAGGTCTAGCACATGATATTAAAACACAGGTGTTTTTTTTGGTTTTTTTTGTTTTTTTTTT
>VWYO01003924.1:62902-80181 GCA_013400275.1 Rhadina sibilatrix
TAATAAAAAAAAAAAAAAAAAAAAAAAAAAATCAAAAAAATTCTGTTATCCTAGCTAAACCTACTGTTGTGCAACTTGTTGCTCTTTCCTCATGTGTTGTCTCTTATTGCCTGGGAGAAGAGGCCAACCCCCACCTGGCTACATCCTCCTTTCAGGAAGTTGCATAGAGTGATAAGGTGTCCCCTGAGCCTCCTTTTCTCCAGGCTAAATGACTCCAGCTCACTCAGCTCCTCCTCACAGGACCTGTGCTCCAGACCCTTCAACAGTTTTGTTGATATTTGGATGCCCTTCATCAATACCTTTCTTTTGTTCTTATAATAATGACAAAAAACAGAGTCACTTTTGTCAATATCACTGACTTAAAATTGTTGAAAAAACTGGCACCTTTTAAAGATTTTTTTTTTCTTCACATTGATTAGCAGAATAGATAGTTGAATAGAGAAAGGCAGTCGATAGAGCAGTTAAATTAAAATATTTTACGTACATATATTGATATTTTTTACAAGCTGATCCACACTTTAATAAGGTGATTCCATACAAATTCAGTGAGTTTTGGAAATTCAATAAGTGATCTTTCAGCCAGATGTAAATATTTGACAGCATTATTAGATATAAATCATTTTTCTTCTACTAAGCTTAACTTTTTTATATAGCTTATGTTGCTTCCTGCAAAAACAATAGACTGCTGAAGATTAAACAAACATATCTCATGAATGTAATTACATTCCATGTGTAAAATTAAAGGTACCAGATAGGCAGCTTATGAAAGCAGTAGTCTCAGAATAAAATTCTGTAGAAGTCACATTGAAATTGGCATAAGGTCAACCCTCTTCCGCTCTGTCCTTTAAGAATCTTTTAAGAATATTTATTGCTGAAAAATTAACACAGTCTTAATACATATTCCTTGGCTTCTATGCTAAAACCGCATCTAGCAACAATTGGACTGAGACTGTAATTTTTTTATAAATGGCACAGTACCACGCAGTCATTGTGAATAAAATAAGGTGTCTAATTACCTAAGATGAACTGTTCGCAGTGTCCTAAGAGGCAGGGGAAGATCCTGTATTTTTTTTACCAATGCCTGAAATATCTAATCTTTTTCCTACTGCAAGTGTTGGATAGGCCAAGGATATAGATGCATTATTTGCCAAGGATGCATATTTTATTTTGTTTCCATCACAAAAAACCAGCATTCTGTAGGTTTTCTCTGATGTTAAGTCATGAAATCTGAAAGTTAGTGTGACATTGACAGTGTAATTTGAGTGGGAGTTGGTCACTGAAATGAACTTTTCCAATTCATATTATATAAGAGGAGGTCTGTAAAATAAAGAGACAGTAAGGACAGTTATAAACCAGCTCCATTTCAATTACACCAAGCTTATTACATGTGTCCCAGTGTAATTCTCTGTTTATTGCATTTTGTATATTTGAAATTAACAATTCACTTCTTCAGCAACATTTTCTGCTCTCTGTTAACTGTTGAAGTAATCTGACACTACAACTGCCAAGTGTTACAAAGATACCCCAGAGAAAACTTACCCAAAGATACCCCAGTGGATTTACTTTTCCACATAGAAAATCAAAAATATGATTAGAAAGAAAAAGATGAAAAGTAGAAAAGAAAACTCACTATGGTGAGATCTGAAATAAACTGGATGAGCTGATCCTGCTTCAGGCATCCCTTCTCAAGGGGTTACTCTGTTACATTCATACATGAGATTAATAGAAATATTAATATACATACAGTGAGAAGGTAAGATCATCTTCATCTAGTTGTCTAAACTGATTACTTGGATCCCTTTAACCATCAAAGGAGAGGGACAGGAATCTCCAAAGGATATTGTGCTGTCTGCTTTGCACAGGGTGACCCAATCAGTGCAGAGTCTCTGTCTTTCCAGTCACTGCAGGAAAAAACAAAAACAACCTGGAGTACTCGCAAAGAAAATTCTTTGTGTATTTATTAGGCAATGGTAAAAAAGTTTACCAGCCATTGCAGGTGCAAGATGTGTGGGGAAGACTATACAGTCATTGGCTACTATATAGCAACTGGCTGATAGAAACGTGAAGAAGGCTTGTTTTCTTTCGGGGCTAAGAACAAATATAGACTGAAAGAGATGAATGATAATGGTATGTGGGAGGTGGCTGAAGGCTTGAACAAAGCTACTTTCTCAAATACCTTTGTGTGAAGGTGAAGAGTTCTGGAAAAGGTCCAAACAGTGTCAGCATGAAGTCGAACTGAGATTTCATAAGAAGGTAGCAATAAATTAGTTGATATGTTTTAGAGAGCCTTTCTTGGAAATGATGGAAAATGCAAATTCCAACTTAATTTCTAATTAAAAGGACTAACAAAAATATTAACCATCCATGACAGAAATATCAAGCATCTATGACATACAAAAATGTTATAAGCATAAAATTTCTAAAGCAAAATTCTAATTCTAAATTATTCTACTGAAGAAGTACTTATTAATTTCAGCAGTAAACATATCCACATACAAATGTATAGATAGATAGATAGATAGACAGATCTTACACAAATTAAATACAGTCTGTTCACAATATTTCTCTTATGAACATATTATCAACTCTCCAATGCTGATCTCCAGAACAATGATTTTCCAGCAAATGAAAAACCTTGATGTACGTAACAGACATTGATGTCAACTTCTAATGGAAAAAATATTCATATATCATTATAGAGACTGCTACTAAACAAAGTATTTCCTTATTTTCTCCATGTTAGATTTCTTATGTACAGTGCCTTTTGGCATTTTTCAAGCTTAGTCTAACAATCAATTCAATGCCCATGGCCTTACTGAAACTCTGCCTCAATCCAGCAATGAGTACAAAGGGTGATGCTAAGAACTGTAATTATAGTCCACAAAACCAGTCCAAGGAGTCACCATTACCCATTGAATCTACATATATATATTAATTTTCTACTGACTACACCCAAATTTTTGTAGATGATGAAGATGCAAAAGCCTCAAAGCTCTCAGATGTTTCCAGAATCAATTGTGTCTTGAGGAATAGAGCTTGCTGTTTATCCAGATCAACAACGAGTATTTCAAGTGCCATCCAAGAGCAACTTAAATACTCTGCAAACAATACCTATGCCTGTAGTAATACAATACACAGTAGGGTACTAGCTGGATCACTTTCTACATGTACCATGAGAATTACATAAGGATTTAGCACAAAATGATGCTATTATGCTGATTGTACACAATGGAGTATAGAAAAGGATTACTGAGCAAAAAGGCTGGGATTAGGTTTGCCTTTTAAGAATGGCTTTTGAGTGTGTGGGCAGGCAGAGCTTTCTGGGGATAACTGAGGGGGCTGGAATTATCACTGTAAACCCATCTGTTCTCCACTGTCTGTCATTCTCAACAATCTATGAATAGCTGCCATCAAGACCTAATTAATTTTAATCGGAATTACCTCGATCATCTTAAACAGCTTTAAAAATAAAAAGCTTTGCTGACTTTATTCCATTTAACTGCAAATGGCTACAGAACAGTCACGTAAGCTGTTTTAGAGCCATACCAAGGTATAGAGGGAAGGGAAACTTCAGTAGATTGGAAGTTTCTGTCAACTTAAAATGGGTCACTGTACTTCGGTGCAGTTGCAAGGTTCATTTATGCCTGTGGGTGCATTGTTTGGCCAATAAGTCGTGAGCAACATTAATAGATGCTCAGCAAACTCAACTCCGCTGATTTCTGTTTGCTTTTTTGTCATCACTTTTTTACTGTTGCTTCTCCTCCTTCCTACATATCTTTTCCAGCTCCACTTGCAATGCAGAAGAAAACCCAGTACTTTTTTTAGGCCTCTAAATGTACTTGGTATTTGGGTAGTGTTTCTCTGCGTTCTGACAAAGTGCAAAACAAAAATATTTGTCAAGCTCTTCAAAGCAGAACAGCATATTAAAAAATGTTTATTTGATTCTTTTGTTAACTTGAAAAAATTGCAGTGAGTGTTATTTCTTTATGTTTAATATGTTTTTAATTATTTAAAGCAATCATGTTCACTGTATCATTTGGTAAAACAGATTTATGTTTACTTTCATCACCATAGAAAAGATAGATCTATAAAGGTAATAAATCTTTAAGTGCTTCATAACCTTACGCAGTCTTTATAGGTTGAAAGATAATCAATAATCATGACAGAAAAACTGCATATGATTCATCTTTCAAATCAGCTCGCTTCTTTATGACATAATGCCAATAGATGAGAATGTAAATGCCGTGATCAATTTTTTTTTTTTTTTAATAAAAACACCAGGAGTTGAAAGGCTATTCCTTAGAATTACTTTCCTAGGCAAAATTAACACTAGATGGATCTTCTGTGTTCACTACACTTCACATGCTGTCAGATTGCACTGTCCAATTATTCAGTCTTTGCCGTCTACTGCAAAGTGCTTCTGACTGCAAATTTAGCTGTATTTATACTTTTAGTCTGACAGTGTTTTCTATTTCTAATTCATTAATGTGAGCAAGTGCTAGTGAGGGGTTTTCTACCCAATGTAATCAATTATTGTTGAATAATTCAATAGATTGAATTTCATTTTAAATAAGCAGCTTTGCGTTTCTGAAGTGACTGTATCCCAAAGTGTCAGGCTTTTCTTGCTGAATCAGTGTGCTTGAGCTCAGACAGCCTTCAAGGTGTTTCTTGTCCTGGTGACATCCTTCACAGTATCACTTCAGCAAACTTAAAAGTGCCAAGTATTCAGGAACTTAAATTTATCCATACAAATGTTTGGGGTTTTTTTCAGACAGGGCTCACAGAATCAGGATTTTTACTTTCATTAGTATTTTTTTACTGTTGTTTATTCTGGACTATAAATCAGGACAAAATGTATGAGGAACAGAGTTTGAAATTATTTCTTTTTCTTCTTCTTCCCCTGCCCTCTTCCCCTTTGAAAATAGGGAATTGTAGTGACAGCACTACCTGGAAAGTCACTCTGTAATTCTCACTTGGGAAGAGAAATTTGCTCTAGCTACTTAAAACCTTCTTGTCTGAAGGTATTGCAGATTTGGCCTGATACTGCTGCTCTATTGAATGTAAAAACCATGCCAGCATGATACTGAAGACATATATTGTGACTTAATTTTAACCAGAAAAATGGTCAGTCTTGTCGGATATCAGCACACAGATTAATTGTGCCTGAACTAGTGAAAGAAAAGCTGACACCGAAGCCTTCTTTGTCAAATCAAAGTTTGGTTCAGAATCTGACTGTCAGGCGCATCTGTTACAGGATAATTACGTTCAGCCCATCATATTCTATACTGAACAGTTAAAAATACCATATAATTACTTTTTGAAATATCTCTGTTGTGCTTTCTTGTTAATAGAGTTTGTAAGTTTGCCATTCCAAGTTTTGAAGCACATAGCATTAATGTGTTTAGGATTGTTGCATTAAATTAAAATATGGTTTAGCTTCATATACAATGAAATATATATTTAATACAATTTTTAGTTTCTCACTCTAGAATTTAAACAGTTTGTACAATAAATTACAGAGAAAATGAAATATGGCAAGACATTACCTTAATAGATGCAACTAATTTCAGATATTAATCTAATACATATTTATTTAGGGTTTAATAATGCATGTTATGTACCTCAGAGATTGGGTTGGTGCATGTAAATAGACATTGTCTTGGGATTACATATTCTAGGTTACACTATTTTATTATTTACTTATTATCTCAATTCCAGTAGACATTCATTATGCTGTAGACTATTTGATAGCAATAAATAACTCTCCCATGGTCACTAGATTGAAGTTCTTTTGAAATTTTATTCTTCTTTTGTTTAAGATATAGGTAGTACTCATATTTTCATTCAAAATGAAAGCAAACATAAGACTGTTCAGGAACTTGAACTCTCTATCCAGACCACATTCAACTAGATATGTCTGTAAAGGAGGTGGGTATGAGTGAAAATAAGGAGTGAAAGCACCTCATAAAGCCTTCCTGCAAGAAGATGAGATGTGATGTCTGGCAACAATTGCTGTTGTTAATTGAAGAGTGCAGTCTGCATGCAGATATGAAAAGGTATGTATGTATTTTTTTGTAAGTATAGAGAATTCTATAAATTATATTAGGCACAGTACCAACTGTTCCTAACTGTGACAAACAAGATGCCCCAGTTTCACTCTACTTCTCACAGAAAAAGGGGGAAACTATGAAGTTCCTTTGAAGCTGGTACTTCCACAGTGTACAGCCAGATATATCTGTTGTCGCATCATGTGCTTCTGAGATTACTCCTGACAATTAGACAACCTGCTACCTTTTCAAAACCTTTGAATGTGACTATTTTCTTGAAAACAAAAGCATGGGTGCTGGTGAGTAAGGGGAGGAAGAGGACTAGACCATCTTTGAGTCTTGCTGTAGTGTGGAGCTGAGTCATGTGAGTTTTGACCCACATTTGGATGCGGTACCCTGGCAATGAGCTGTTTCAAATAGCGCAAATACGAACAGATAAGATAATGAGTGGTGGATTTTCAACTCTTGCTGGACTTCAGCAAGTCTGAGTATTGTCTTTTAGGATTCTTTGAAAACTTCATTCCTTCCGAACTAATTTTTTTACCAGCTCTTCCCAACTTAAGTAGTTTCTATTCTACAATAAAGATCACACTGTACATGTATTAATACCACAATATAAAGCCTAGAGACAGAAATTACCCTGTAATAGATAGAAACTCAATACAATTCAGAGGCAAGATAATATAAGTATTACAAATATCCAGAGATTTAAAATTTTCATTAGTTTTAGATTAATCTCGAGGAGTATTCACACAAAAATCCTCTGTTAAATTGTGCATACAAATGGAATTTTTTATTCTCATATAGGTTTTTTTTTTTTCTGTGAAATATCTTTTGGATTTCATAATTTGTCATTGATAGGAATCAGGAAAAAAATATTTGTTTCAGTGCACTATGTAATGGACAGAGCATCCTCGTAGAATAAAAAAAATCCTATACTAACTTATAATTCTTATAATAAAAAAGTCCTTCAGGTTCGAATACCTAATATATCTTGATATTTTATTAAGTTTAGTGAAAGGTTTCACTAGTGGTATAACCCTCCAAAACAGCTGAGGAACAGCATGTATTAATATCACACTATAAAACCATCTTACAAGACAAAGCTGGAGAATAATTTAAGTGAGTTACTAAAGTAGTGTATTGAGTATGCTAAAATGAAAAATTATATATATATGTAATTTATTAATTCTTCATAAAACTTGGTGGATTATTTAGGGATCTGATTTGTGCTGTTTTACACCATGAAATATGCTGTAGTGTGAAATTAGTTCCACATTCATGTAACGTTAAGAATAGTCATTCTTAACTATATGTGAATGTGCAGTCCCATTGACCTGAGTCCAGAATTAACCTGTTTTTAAATTTACTGTCTAAACAGATAAATATCATGTCCAAGGGATCTGATAAAAATCTCTGTGCTTTCTCTGTCATTCAGACTATAAATTAACAAGAAATATAGTTGGATATAGTTCTTGTAATGCAAACAAAAGACAGTTGTCTGGGTTATGTTGTATGGATTTTGTTTATTATTATTAAATAGAATGAGGGACAAGAAAACAGGATGATTCACTTATTTGTACATGAAGGGATTTAAAGAACAATTCTATAACAGAATAGCAGCAGCTGTTGGACTACCTAATATTTAGCTTTTGGGGGTCACTGTTCATTTAAATAGTGGTCAGTCACTTTCTGCTTCAGCACATCCATTTGAATAGATTGCATTGAGATGAAAGTTGGTTAGTTGAACAGTTTTTACATTCAAGTACTTTAAAATCATTACATATTTTTAAATCTTAATTCCTTATGTTAAAAGTAGGAGCTACTGCTATCAATCAACATGAAAAATTTCCCCATGGTGGTGAACTAGCTAAGTATTCTATGATCACACTGAATAAAATATGAGGTAGTGGTGTAAAGTTTAATCATCCTGTTTCCTCAATTTCCTTCTTTCCTTTCAACAGCAGCCACTGGGGGAACAATTCACTTTTCTGCTTTGTAGAAAGCTCAGGCTAAGGATTTTCTGAGCTCTTTTAATTACTTGGTCTAAGCTAGAGATGCCAAAGGACCCACTAAGCAACAATAAGGGGTAATGACTTATGCATAGAAAATTGAAAAGTGTTCATCTTGGTAGAACAAAGGAGAATAAAACACAACAAATGGCAAGTAAAATTGAAAACACAGAAGAAAAGAAGGTGAACTATATAGATTTCAAAAGCAATCTATAGCTGCAATTAGAAACTATACATTAAATCAAGTTTTAGCTCTTTTGAGGAATCGAAAGTCACAAGGGTAGCTCAGAGTACTGTACCTACTTAATAGATTATTGATTTTCAAAAAAAGATAGCAGAACATCTTTCATGTAGAGCTATCAAATTCACACTTATGGTACCTTTACATTCCTTTTTTTTTTTTTTTTTGCTTAGTTGACTGTTAATTGCATTGAGGCAACAAATTCATGATTGCTTTTGGGAAGTGTTGTCTCCCAGACACATTTTGTTCAAGATGTCGAAATGAAACCCTGATAAAACTTCTGCAATCTTTCTTATAGCTGTAAAGTTATAAAAGAATATGAGAATATATTGAGTTCTTTTGAGAATAGGAGTGCTATTTCAGTGTTTTGGTCTTCTTTGCTTACCTCATCCTTCCAGCAAGACCTGGACAAATTCTCCCTTGTCACCTGTGGTAGCAAGGGTAATCACACTGGGAAAAGTGGCTGTTAGAAATTCCTGATGCACTCATGATGACTATGACCATAGCCAATTCCAAGCCACTTTCATGCAGGGGGGAAGAAAAAGGTAAGACATCCTTAAACTGATATTATAAAATATAGAGGTAATGCAAAAGACCATTGCCTTTAATATGGAATCCTGAAAAGAGGTAAATGTCAAAAGTCACAAGTCCTATATTAACTTTGATTTTTTTCGTCAATGTTGCATACCAGAAATTCAAGACTTTTTGAAGGAACTATTTTAATTCCATTATGCATCAAGAGTAATGCTATTTATGTCTATTGGAAATACAAGCATTTGGACCCGAGGCAAATAAAAGCTTAGACATTAATAGGCAAGATAACATGATAATTTCCATTTAAAGCAAATTATTGAAAGATTCATGCCTAAAATATAGCTTACGTGGTGCTGATATTTGTATAGCCACTTTTATTTGTTACATTATGCAGCTCATTTTCTACTACAAAATATACCTAACTGCACATGACCTGAAAAAAGTCTCTTCAATGTTACTAAGAACAGAAGTTGCTGAGCAAATAATTTTTGAGGTTTAGGAAGTTATTCTAGAGAGGAGTTACGATGTTTATTCCATATTCATATTCCTGAATGTACAGTATTTGTTGCTGTCTTAAATAGGGTGAAAGAATGGGAAAAGCTTCAATTTGACTAATTCTGTCAGCCTTACCATTAAAAGTGAATTTTTAAAAACAGTTTGAAATCAGTCACCTTTTGATTACCATTTTTCTTTCAGTATTACTTTGGGGACATAATTTCAAAAGTGCAGAAATATATTTGAGCTAAGAACTTACATTCAATTTTAATATATCTTCCAAAAAGAAATTCATTCAATTTGAGAAGTCAAACATTTTATTCTGGTTTTACTGGGCTTTCTTTGGTGGCTAAAGCAGCTGCCCATCAAGAAGATGGCCCAATACAACCAGTTTTTGTAGTGGAAGTAAATGATCTGGTACATTTCTACAAAGCTGGTTTTATTTTATTTTGTTTATTTGGGTGTTTTTGTTTGTTTGTTTGGAGGAAAAAAATCTCTCTTGGACTACTCTATCAAGCCCCTCCAAAAATAGTTTCAGAATTTTTAATTTCATTTTGTTTGGATGTAGCTTTCAAAACTGAGTTTTCATTATTATTTTCTCTTCAAGTAGTGTCATTTAACCCCTGTGATGTTAAAACCAAATTTCTTATTTATCTTGTTTAATAACTTTTTTTGATAGAATGCTTGGCTTAAACATCTTAAAACTGCTGAGGCACGAGCTTTTCTAAAGCCTCACTTTTTTTTTCTTACCTTTTTTTTCCCCTACAAAACTGGATTCTATTATGAACAACTACTTCACTACATTTTTGGACAGGTAATATATTTTCTCTATGAAATTAGTTATTTTCTATGCTTTACGACTAGCCTTGACAATACAGGCTCACTGTTACTGTATGAACATTAGTCCCAAAATTGTAAAGAAATTTTTTTTTTCTTTTTTCTTCTATATGTATGGGCTTTGCCCTTTTGAAAGTATATGACAGTAAAATTACTCATTTTTAGAAAACACAAATTTGTCATTTCTCTCATCTAGTATAGTACATCATATGCCATTTGTGTAATTATTATGTCATAGTATTCTTTGGAAATGCAAAATAGTGCTCAAAAATATAAATTCAATCTAACCATTTGAAATGCCAAAGTAATTTTTCATTGTTAGCTCTTTTCACTGAATTCAAACCTCTTTCATACCTAAAATAAGGTGAGAACATTAGCTTTTCTACTGACATGGTTCTGTGTCACATCTATGGAGAAATGTTTCTGACTAGCCTTGAGTTTACTTTGCTAAATAGATATTCAAATTTGGTGTAAAAAAACAGTTTTAAAAAGAAAGGTGATAAAAGCAGCATTTAATTTTAAAAATATTTCTCCTGATTTCTTGTATATAAGGTTTTCACACAGATGTGTCTGGACATTTTAAATGCTAGTTTTTATTTATTTATGCTTATGATTATATGTGTTTAATTAAGTGGAAATTTGAAATCGGAATGAATGATAATCATGTAGATCTCTTGTATCCAAATCTTTTCAGCCAGCAACTTACTTTCAGCCTTTATTGAAACTCTAAAATGGAAGAAGACTCTGAGAAGACTGACACAGAAGGCTTAGGAAAAAAATATATGCAGTGACTGACTGTGGCTGTTGTAAAGAAAGCTGAATTTATCTCAGCACAAAGGGGACTGAAGGGTGGCCCTTGGCCTGAATAAATGGCTACATATCAAGCAGCCAGCCCCATCAGCTGAGCTCATTTGGCAACAAACTTCATCAGTCAAGTTGATCAACTGGCTTTATCTCTACAATGAATTAATCTTTTAGACTATAAAGCATTAGCAAGCATTGCATTTGTATTGTGATTCTGCTCTAAATTACAACTTTCATATCCTCATAATTTGTAATTTGTATCTGTACTGTGATTTACCCATATATACAGTTGTATCCCTCACCAAATTAAAATTCAGTATAGCATAAAAAATTATAATTCAATATTAAGCATCATACTTTCCACATGTATATAAATTTAAAAAGCTTGGTCAGAATGTATTAGACTCTGATAAAGCCCTAAGGGAAAAGCCTCAAAGTCCCATGTTAGTACTGTTCACTCATCTCCCTGCAGTCCCATCCAAATTTACATGAGGGAAATAAATGAATGTTATCAGACAACTTGGAAGTAGTCAGCTCTACTAATAATCAGTTGTAGTATTTACTGTTCACAAGAATGGAAAGGGAGAAAAGCTTTGGTTCATGTGTATTTTCAGAGAGTTTCAAAAGGAAGTTTGCATTTTTAATGCAGTTATACCTCTCTGAACAGAAGTATGCCATTCTCAAAGTAACTTTCTGCTTTACTCCCATTTAAGGCAGATTTATCACTTACAGCTCAAAACACTCCAACATAGAAATTATAAATTGACAAAAAATCGTAAATAAATGCACAAGTATGAAGACAATTAAGATAGAGTAGAAAAGCAGTGAAGATTTCACAAGCTATTTTAATTTTGTTATTAGAAGTTTAAGCCTTCTTGGAAAAGGTATTGTCTGGTGGATTGTTTTAAACTAACTGAAGTAATTCAGTAAAGATCCCTCTGCTGTATGTAGACATCAATTTAAGTTGTGAAAGAGTTCAATGTATTTACAGTACTTTTGGTATCTAATATAAAGTTAATTATTTTATTTGTAGTATTCCTGTGAAGCAGGAGAAATGAACAGTCACCCACTTTAGCGTTGGGGTTTTGCTTTTTTCTTTCCCAAAATGACATTCATTTCAAAATGAATAGTTGTATCACAGAATCATAGAGTAGTTTGGACTAAAATGAACCTTTACAGAGTCTCTGGTTCCAACTCTGCTGGCATGGGTAGCTGCACCTTCCCCTAAACCATGTTGCTCAAAGCCCCATCCAATCTGGCCTTGAACTTTTCAGTATGTGGCATCCTCATTAGGTCTGGTCAAGAAGCCCATGCTGGAGCGTGGCTTCTCTGGGGAAGCCCACACTGGATAAGGCTCCCAGCTGAACCTGTGACCCTGTGGAGAAAGAAGTCAGTGCTGGAGGAGGTTAATTGGCAGGACTTGTGACCCTGAGGGAAACCCACACAGGAGCAGTCTTTTCCTCAAGGACTGCACCCTATGGAATGGACCCACACTGAAGCAAGGGAAGACTTTGACATGTCCTCCCCCTAAGGAGGAAGTAGACCTGTGATAAATTGAGCACAGCACCCATTCCCTTGCTCCACTGTGGAGGAGAAAGAAGTAGAGAATTCAGGAATAAACTTAAGCGCAGAAAGGGGAGGGTTTGGTTGGAAGGGGGTTTTAAATTATTTTGTATTTCTCATTATCCTGCTGTTTCATTGGCAATAAATGAAATTATTTTCCCAAAGACCAGTTATTTTGCCTGTTTTGATAACTCCTGAGTGGTCTCTGTGTCCTCATCTCAGCCGATGAATTTTACTCTTTCTGTCCTGTTGGTGGTGAGGGAATAACAGAATGACTTGGTGGGTACCTGATGGCCAGCCCAAGTCAATTCACCACAGATTTATCCCAAAATTTTCAGTGCTGACAATAAGATCATGACTTTCTGGCTGCCTAGCTGGGCCACCACCCATGACAACTTACTGGAGAAATATGCCCTGATACCTTTGTGGAGTATCACAGGTGTTTCCCTGTTGTTTCCCAATAACTCAACAGGCCCTGATCTTTTCTATTGTGCAAAACTCCGCTTGTTTCCCCTTTTTAATGGCAGGTATTGAAACAGGCACTCTGAAGCATAATATTTGATATGAATTAAGAGACAGAATGAAATGAATTGTTTAATAGCACTATATTAACCAAAGTGGGAAAGAATACAATCCCCTGATTTAAGTTAAACTACTTGGAAAACAAGCATTTTGATTTTTTTTTTTTTAATAGTACATACAGTAATAATGAAAACTTGAATTCCATTTATGAGTGTAATTCACATAATATCAAGAATCTTTGAAACATTTTCAGCTCTGAATACGGAATATATGACTTACCATTAGGCACTTATGATTAAAATATTACTTCTTCAAGCCAACTTATCTATTCTTAAAATAGATATATTATTACAGAACAGTGCTTGGGCTTTAGTTTCTACTTTCCATCTCTTAGCAGTCTTAATTTATTAATGATACATAACTAGTTTTAACTTTATGTTTCTTTACCAAAATGCCTCAATGGACTATTTATTTATCTGATTAAAATTTCTCTTTTCTACTGAAAATAAGTATAACTCTGTTCATATATGAAGATTTAATAAAAGAGCTTTCACCATCCAAGACTCAATAGGTACTCAAAGTGTCTGCTATAGGAAACTACTCACAAATATACTACCAAATATCTTTTTGAAAGCTCTGGTATTTTTAAACACTAAATAAATAGCATAATTTTTCCATTAAAAACAAGAATGCTCTTTCTAGATTTAATGAATATTTTTTATTTCATATCTTCAAAGAAAAAGTGAACTGAGTGCCTCATATATATATATATATGCAATCATAAGTATCTTTTAGTCAATATGATTTGTTTGTTTTACTCATTTGTTTATTTCATTAGTTCTTTTCATTGAGAGAAACTCACAGAGTCCAGTATTAAGGGAATGCACCGAGGTCTGTAATGTTACATAGTGGGCTACAGATCTACAAATATATCTTGTATTCATATACATTCTGAAGAATAATGAAAAAAACACACATACAAATGTTTCTGTAAAATTCAAAAGTCTATCAAGAGTATTTTGGAAAATTACATACTTGTCAATAGCAGCGTCCTTTGAAAGATAAAGCATTGTTGATTACTAATCACTTAAACAGATTTTTAATTAAAGAAAAAAAATCAGCAATGCTTATGATGTAAGACAAGAGGGAAAGGCTTTTAGAAAGAAAAGTACAGAATTTCATTATGTGTATGTAATAAAATGCATCTCTCAGAAAAGGCAAAGACACAGGACCTACTGTTATATCTCAGAGGAGGCCCGACCAAAACCAGATTCTAGACTTTCTTTTATCTGAATTTTCTGTCCGTTCTGAACAACAAAAAACCTGTAATGATTAATTAAATACTGTAACATCTACATTCCCTATTTATGTGCGAGGGATTCTTCTGCACTAAACAAAGTCACAAGTCTTGGTTGACTCTTTTTCAGTGTGACTATTAAAGAAAGAAGAAAAAAATAACATATTATTTGGAAAGGAATTACTGAATACCTGGAAGATATTGGATTTTGGCTCAGTCAGACGCAATTCAGTAATGAAACATATGTTCTGTATTTGCAAGCCTTGGCTGAATACCCTCTGTGCTGATGTCTCTCTGGGTGAGAGTACAGGATCTGTTGTGTTACTCTGGGAAAGAGTTCCACCTTAGACTTTCAACACTTCATAGCATGTTATAATTTAGAATCAAAATGCTAATCTAAGAATTACTTGTAAAGATAAACTTTCATATCCACTTGGCAGATGTTTTTGTCCTGTATTATGGTTTAATTAGTAGAAAAGGAGGGGGGGAATACAATATTAATTTGAAACAGTCATAGATAATGCATATAGATATATTACCAAGTGATATTTTAAATAATGGCATTATGTTATTAATTTTAATGGTATTAGACTCTAACACTGATTTTTTTTCTCCTGAAATTCTTTAATACAGACATATATCTATCTCTGTTCTTCACCCTATAGTCTTTTGTTTGCAAATCTTCTTCCAGTTTAGAGCTCACAGTAAAGAATATTCTTCTGATTAAACTCATCAAATGAATGAAGCTTTCAAGATAGTCAATAAAAATGGCAAAAATATAAGGTTTTGTAAGTAAGATCTCCAAAGCCAGTGGCTGTAGCTAGCACTAAGATAGCAACTTGGAGAGATGAGTGCCAGCACAATTTGGAGACGTGTTCATTATCTTAGAAATCAATTGAATTGTAGAATGCTAGAATAGATGGATTAGATATATAAAGGCATCTATCTTGTACTGAACTATAGTCTATATGAAATAAATTGTTTTGAAAATGGTGGGAAAACTGTACTCTATTAGATGAGAAAAATCTAGTTGTACTTTTTATACAAGACAAAAGTATGTCAGTTTGAAGTACTACTGTTTCTCCCATGTATTCCATTTTTTTCTACAACCTTAATTTTCACTCTTCTTTCCCCTGGATGGTGTAGCGCTATGATTGTTACTCTTTCTTTCTTTAGAAAAGAGAATGTTTCCTATTTGGCAGCACCTGTTTCCTCTCTCTTTTTACTAAATGTTGTTGTTGTTTTTAATATTTGGTCATTTTCGTTTAGTAATTTAGTAAGCAAATCTTAAATATTCTATCATTTCTTGAATGGCCTGATTTTTGGCAGCAGGGGGACCACAAAGATGGCTCCTGTGAAAAGCTCCTGGAAGTTTCCACCACGTCCAGCAGAGGCAATCTCTGATGGCTCTGGAGATGGACGTGCTGCTGGCCAGAACTGGGCCAGTAAGAGAGGTTGGTAACACCTCTGTGATGGCACATTCATGAAGAAAATCAAAACAAAATCACTCAGTTTTTTGCTTCTAGCCAGAGAATAGAAGGAAGTTAGAACATGTGAGGGAAAACAACATGGAGACACCGAGGTCAGTGGAGAAGGAGCAGGAGCTGCTCCAGGTGCTGGAGCTGAGGTTCCTCTGCAGGCCGTGGTGAGAGCACAGTGAAGCAGCTGTGCCCCTGCAGCCCACGGGAATCCACAGGGGATGCTGAGATCCACCCACAGCCTGTGGNGGTGAGAGCACGGTGAAGCAGCTGTGCCCCTGCAGCCCACGGGAATCCACAGGGGATGCTGAGATCCACCCACAGCCTGTGGGGATCAACAGGGGATGCAGAGAACTACCCACAGCCCATGTGGGAGGTGCCCACACTGGAGCAGCACCTGGAGTCTGGAGGAGGCTGTGATCCAATGGGAGATCTGGAGGAGAGAGGGGCCCGCTCCCTGGCCGGAGGAGAGAGGACTTGGAGTCTTTGGAGGACTGCACCCTATGGAAAGAGAGACTCACCTCATGGCAGTTTTGGCAGGGCTGTGGGAGGGACTCATGCTGCAGCAGGTGCAGTAATGCTGCTGATCGTGGAGGAGGACTCACACCAGGGAAGTTCATGGAGAACTGTGTCCTGTGGGAGGGACCCCATGGTGCAGCAGGGGAAGGACTCCTCTCCCAGAGCAGCAAAGGAAATCCAGTGATGAGCTGACCAAACCCCCCTGCCCTGTCTCCTTGCACTGTTGGTGGGAAGGAGGGAAGGGCCAGGAGGGGATGGGAAGGGGTTTTAAGGGCTTATACTACTTCCCATTATCCTTGTCTGATTCTGTCAGTAATAGATTCATTTTCCAACTTAAGTTGAGCCTGTTTTGCCCTTGAAGTGCTTCTCCTAGTCCTTATCTCACTCACAAACCCTTTGTTAAATTTTCCCCCCTCAGCCGCTCAGCTGTAATAGGGGAGGGTGAGCAAGCCACTCTTGTGGGTGCCTGGCATTGGGCCAATGTCAAACCACAACATCAGTTTACTATAAAAAATTAATCAGCACCACCATACAAAGCTGGAAGAATACACAGATTAGGAAATTGTGTCCCAGCTTTCACTGTCTGTGCTCCAATATCTTTTAGAGCTTTGTGAAGCTGGCTGGATAGATTTTTTTCTTTTTAGTGAATATTAATCAACAGAGCTCTTAAACACCAAAACTAGTTTGTATTTGAGCAAAAACTAGAACAAAGTCTTTTTATAATGAAGAACACAAAGTAACTAAAACCTATTGAACAGAAATAAAAGAGCAACTCAGAGACTAATAACAAGGACAGGGCCAGCACAGAGGTTTTGCTTCTTACTTTCTGATACCTGGTCACACCATGTCACCATGTTAAAAATAACATAATACAGAGTTCATAAACTAGAAATAAAAGATATATTATCTAAAAAAAAAAAAAAAAAAAAA
>VWYO01003924.1:80210-109631 GCA_013400275.1 Rhadina sibilatrix
AAAAAAAAAAAAAGAGAGAGCACATCTGTAATAGTCTTCAGCTTGTCACAGAGTTTAGAATTGCATGATCCCTGCATCCTTTTTACACAGGAATTAGTCAGTGTGTTTACTTTCTTGGTGGAGGCTGGTTGCTAAGCCCAGCACAGAGACTGTGGAACACTCTCCTTCACTTCAAGAGAGAGAGATATACAGGACCCTGGGCTTTAGAACAATTGCTCCATATTTAAGTGAAACTTGACTTTCCACTACCTACAAAATACCTGGACAGAAGCAAAACTCTTTGTAAACCAGTCTGAGTCTGTAGATACTTCCAGAGAATATGAATTCTCTTGATGCCAGAAATTTAAATGTCATCCTTAGAAACACAGTTGACAAATACCCAGTAAGTTTATTTACTGGAGGAATGGTTGTCTGTTTATTTAACTTCAGCAGTGCCTAGAAGCTCCAGTGAATCAACTTGGGTCCACTGAATTTCACCCTCCTTCCATACAAAGCAGTAAAATTGTTCCTTCACTGGTAAGGATACCACTTTGAAAAGGTATGGAATAACCCACCTACTTTTAAGGAAAACCTCCACTGCCTTACCTTTTGAAATTTTCCTCTTTTCTGCAAAGGGAGTTGGATTTTTTTTTTTTTGCAAGAGGGGTTTTGTTTTTTTTTTTTTTTTTTTTTTTTTTTTTTTTTTTTTTTTTATGTTGAGACTGCTTAATTGTATTTTGACAGAAAGGTCTAAAATGTTTAAAATGTTTGCATTGTCAATGAGACACAGAACTTACCTTTCACACAAAGTAACTGCTCTCATAATCAAAATAGTTTCCTGTTTCTAATATGATATCCAGGACAAAAAAACCCACTTTATTATTTCCTAATCTGTTATTGTTAATCTTTGACTATGAAAAAAATCAAGAAGTGTTAAGGGTATCATTATATTTTAATGAAAACCAAAACATCTTTTTCTGAGTTTGACTCTTTGTTCTCTTGATCTTTCAGATCTCAAGGGACTATAACCTAATTAAAATTGTAACTAGTTTTCATAAAAATGTATTACATTGAATAATGTTCTAGAAGAACATTTCATTTTTATTTCTACTTGTGTAAAATACATAATATAGATGCAATTTTCTTTCTCAGTGTTAAAATTTCAAGTGCAGATCTGCTCATGGATAAAGCTCCAAGGTCTGTAGTGGTTCTTGATAAGTTGTTCCATTAGATTCTCTCAAGTACAAAACCATGAAATTAAATCATTTTACAATAAATTTACTTCAAAAGACTCATTAAGGATTAGATCATAAACCTTTCACTCCCTTTCGTATAAAGATATTTGAATTCAGTCCCATTAAATCAAAATATTGTTTTAGCAACACTAGATAATTACTATGATTATTAAAACTTGTTTTTAATAACCACAATAACAATTATTTCCTAAATAAATAAAATAGAGAAAAATGTTAGCATTAAGGGGAAAAAAGTGAGTTCAGGGTATCAGGAAAGTGGTTGTTTCTATGTGTCCCAGTAGAGGGCTAATAAATCCATGAAGTTATTTAATTGAATGTGGCAAAAGGTTCCTTATTTATAATGTATTTTGACAAAAGTACATATTTTTTTTCAAAGATGACCAAATATTTAGTGTCAGAAGTATAAGGCCCTAAAGCCTAGATTACGGACATATTTTTGTTTACTTTATTTTAATGAGTTAACATATAAGTAGTCTTACATTTTGATCTAGAATGGATCCAACAAATAAAAAGATATTTCTCTATACAGTATAAAATAGCAATAAGTTTTCTTAAAGTTCAGAGATCTCATTCTCCATACTTATACTAAATGACAACAGAAAGAGATACCACCAAGTAAAACAGTGTCCCAACAGCTTGTGTACAGGACTTAAGAATATCAGGGTGAAGAACATCATGACCTTTTCCTCAGTACTGTGAATGGTGCATGAATATCCCAACTCATCTATGTCTTTGTAACCCCTTTCTTATGAGGATAAAGCAAAACAAAAAGTGAAGTGTACCTTCCCTTTTCCAGAGGTGCCAAATGCATACAGCAGAACAAACATGTTTTCTGCTTATTATTATTTTGGTTATATTCTTACAAGAATTTTTTACAGGAAAAATTGTACAGTGTAAGGATTTCAGATGGATGGCATTTTTTTTTTTTCCTAGTAACAGTGGCTAATTTAGCCTGGCTTTGAAAAGAAGGAAAAATCAATGTAACAATCAGAATGAAAAAAATCAGGCTATGGTGGAAAACTACCACATCACAGTCCATAAAATGTCACTTTCTAGAGGGAACAGTTTAGCATGAAGCTTAAAGTGATAACTGTTCCCAAAAAGCAGAACAAAGAATATAATCAAATTTTATGGGTTTGGGTACTGTTATGTGGTTCTCTTCTTATAATTATAAACAGTACAATTACATTTTTAAGCCCATGAATTGAGATTTAGTCTTTTTAAGTAAACAGTGCCAGTCAAGGTTTCTTGATGAAATTCCATGTTGAGTAATCACATTATTTAACTCTCAGAAGAGGTTTTTGTTTGTTTTTCATTTTGTTTTGTCTTGCTTATCTCAAGTGTTCTGGAGGATATTTTTTGAGTGTCAGTTAATGCCTTTAAGTGTTAGGTAGAAAAATGTTTTCTACAAATAATAAGAATACATTTTAATTTGAAATTAATTATAAAATCAATACCTTTATATGATTTACATACAATTATATATTGACCATTCATATGTATCATATATGTTATATCTCTGTATTTTGATAACCTATGGGCTTTGCCTTTAAAATATTGGAAAATAAGTATGGCCTCAAATTATTTTTTTTTTGTGTGTCTGTGTTTCTTCTCTCTTGTACTTTTCCACTAAGCATATCCACCTATCAACAGAATCTGTGATGTTAATGGGTTCATCTGTTCTTTTTTCTTATTCTCAGCTTGAAGATATAAACCTACCTTTATGCCATAATAAGCATGTCTAAGGAAGACACTATAATCATAAGACTCCAAACTGTAGATTACATCTGAAAGTGAGCAATAAGCAACAGAAGCAGATGAGCATAGACTTTGTTTACTTGTAAATACTTTTCATAATAAAGAAGTGACAAGAATTGCACGAAGTGCACCGTATAGCATAACTCTACACAGAATTATTTTTGAATTTTTCCATGTGTCATCTATGGTCTTTAAAAAATACCTGTTACTGGCAATTAACTCTTTATACAAGATTTCACTGAAAAAGAGACCTCATTGAGTATGTTTAAGATTGAAAAGAACTTTGTCAGAAGAATAAGAGTAAATCAAATGGATTTAAATGCCAGAGAATACTTAAAAATACATATTAATACTGGCAATATTCGACAGAGACATGCATTCAATTAAAAAGTTTTAAAAGATATTTTTCCTACATTTTCAACACAAAATGTCATGGCTCAATCAGGAATTATTACTGAGTAAATCAGTAAAGCTGAACAGAGCAAAAGCTTTATCTAAATTGAATTACAGCTAAGAGGAGGGAAGATACACTGCTCTTCAGAACGTAACTCACACAGCCCTCAAAGAGAGAGGTACTCTCTGGAGAAGAGCTCATACTATGGCATTCAGGAGATTTCAAATGTCCCTTCACCTCTCTATACATGCAGCTTCTGGAAAACACTTAATAAATTTTACAGCTGTACCATCACATCAAGTCTCTGGAGGCAAAAGGTAGAGCAAACCACTTGCTCATTTTCAGGGTGAGCTGCCCTTAATGCAAGATGCAAAACTGGTGTAAAGGAGTAAAACTTATTTACCTTTTTATTTATCTATTTATCTTTAAACTTCCCTTATTTAATTTCACATACTCTGCCAGAATGAAAATTGGCATATTTCTTAATGAGAACATAAGAATCTTCTATAAGTTGCAGACACCGTAATATAATATTTTAAAATACCATTCTTATGAAAGCTGTGTGGTTGAGGGACGTGCTTTTAATATTTTCCTGCACTCCTAAGTATCTGCACAGGATGTTGATGTAGATCTCAGCTTTCACGTTCTTTATTTTAAATAAAAGAAAATTTTAAAACTTATAGATACAAGTACTTTTAAAGAAACTTAACTCAGCATTGGAAAGGGTGATATAGAAATTTTGGTGCAAATTAGCATAAAGTGAAAAAAAAAGAAAAAAGGTTTTGGAGTGTTCAGACATAATTCCTTTAAGTTGTTTGTTTTGTTTTGGTTTGGTTTGGTTTGGTTTGGTTTGTTTTTTTTTTTTCACCAATAGAAGTAAAGAAACAAAGAAAAGCATATTTTCTATTCAGTGCTGTGGCCAAAATGTTAATCAATAATCTTGGGCTTCAAAATAGTGTTTATGATAAAGTCTAAGCTTCTGAATTCTCTACAGTCACATTGCATTTGAAAACATTGTATGACTCCTCCATTACCAGTTCTGAAAGATGACAGTGATTTGTGCAGGATAGCAAGTGAAATACACTCTGAATTTCAACACAGCTGAAGTAAGCAAGATACGTGTTCATGAAGCACATGTCCGTATACTAACAGAGGTGACAGGATGGTTACTACCCACACCAGACTATCTCCAAGTCAGTTTTACACTTCATTTTCTCACTGGAAGGTCACAAAATGGATGACAAATCCATGCTTGTCTTATAAGGCTACATATATCAGTAGAGATCCCTCTGAAAGTGGAGACTAATATAGATGAGCTAATTGGGGCCACTTTTTGTTCCTGACCTACTAGTTTCCTGCATCCCTTGGGATTTAGAATGCTTCTGATTCAGCTGTAGCAATATTCTCATAGTATGTCTGTTTATTATCTCTCTGTAGCTTTGCAATGCATAGCATCACTTTACAGCTCAGTGCTACTAAATATACATGGCTCTGGGCACTACCATAGGTTTCAAGCATTGCCATTATTGAAGTGTGCAACTGTTGTGAAAGATTCATACAGTATTGTATATCACTAATATTAATAGAATAAAGGAACATGTAAACCATATTTTTGAAATTTTGTCTCTGAACACACCAGCAATCTCCAGTGTGGGCATCTTTCTGAGACTTTTTATAATAAAGAAAGCTATTTTTCCAAAAATATGTTGTTATTGAAGCCCTCAGTATTGTCAGAGGGCTGACTCCCTGAGAAATCTGAGAGCCCTTTTCCCAAAATTTTTAAATGTCCACTGTCTAATAAATCAGGCCTTCAAAAAATTAACATGCTAGTTAAGTATTAGCATCTTGATAAAATAAGTCAGCTAAAATTACTTCAGTCTTGTCTGTTACATGTCATGGTCTGCCAGAGTCATTGCTCATATAACTTTGTTAAACATTTCCACATGGGAAATAAGAACCTTTGTGAATACTGGAAAGAACCTAAATCATGTTCTGACTTGAATTATTTGCTGGTTTAAAAGAGAAAGGCCTGTTAAACATAATAGGACTAGGTTTAAGAATAACAATAAATTGTGCTATGGTCTAGTTGGTAATATCTCCCTGCAATATCATTTCTACCAACCCAAAGTGTGTAAGACAAGTATTTTAACATCAGTTACTGATATTGAAGGTGCCAATCTCCAAAGCATATGCTGTGAATCTACACTGAAGAGAATTAGGTTAATAATTAGACACAGGTCATGAGATCCAGGCAAGAAATAATTTTACCATGGTTTCAAAAAATGCCCACAGACTCCATCTGTGTGACTGAAACTGTTCATCCTTCTTTCATCCTTCTAGCCTACATTTTATTTCTACATAAAATAATGATTTTCAAAAATCTGCTTACAGTGGTTAGAATACATTTATTGTCTTTTTACCTGCTGCCTAAAAGTGCCTAGGAATATGATAAACTAGTCCAAGTCTAACCTTATTGGTAGGAAATCTGGTTACAAGGTTGTTTCTGACAGTTTTTTTGGTACTGATCTTAAAGTTCTAATATTATAAATTTAGATGACATTTATTTCCCATACTGTTTACTTGACTATGTTTATCTTGTCACTGAAAGAATATTTGACAATTTGAGATTAAAAAGAGCACAAGATATCTTATAAAGATAAGTATAGTTGGAGATGGAGGTCTACAGGTTTCAGTAAACTGGTACAGCCTAAAATATAATGTCATGGCTGCAGTTCTACCCTGATTCACTATATATATTCTTAAATCTTCCATGTAATTGTTACTTGTACATTTAATGAAATATCTAACATTTTTCAAATTTTCAATGCATTCTTATCTCTCCCCAAAGGGAGAACAGTGTATTACACAAAGTGTTTTGTTCTGGTAGGAATCAGTTGTATTGTTTGGGGGTTTTTTTCAACCTGCCTTTCAATGCAATTTTCAGAAAAGCTACCCTGAAATCAAATGCAGTGCTGGGATTAGAGATGTTCCTCCAGCTCATATTGCCTCCCAGGAAAGATTTTATCTTTACAAAAATAATTTATATCTTTTGGTATTTGCTATCCACTCGTTCTTCTCACTAAATCATCATGGTTAAACAACTTTCTTTATGATTTCTAATAATTCTCCATTCATAGTCATAAAAGATTAAATACTAGCTACATAAAATTAGTGGGAGAACATGTTTCATGATAGGGGAACTGCATCATGATAAAAAATAACATGTTGTAAAATGAATGTGGATTATTCTGTGAGAGGCTTCACTTTGAATGCTTAGCAGTTCCTGGCTTGATTATAATCTAGACATTATTATGTTCTGTTTAAGTATAAAATCTCAAAGTTATTTTAGTAGTAAAAACAATATCTTATGCATTTTTAAAAGGTTCCTTTTCTTCCTTCAGATAACAGTGGAGAGCATACTCCACTGTTAATGAGTCATTTAGTTGGTATACTTGGAAGTTTTTCCTCATTTAGAATATATATAACTCATGTGAACTTATTCATTATGCATGAGTAGCCAGTCATTCTTACTTTTTAAAATTATTCCAAAATGACCACTGAAATCCTTTATATCAAATAATTGAAAATGTTTTTATTAAACAAAACTACTAAGTATGATCTTAAATCTATATAGTTTTGAAAGTATTTATAGCAGATGCTGAACACTGAGCAAATGCCAAAATTTTAGCTGAATGAAGTCAATGAGTTTTACAGGCTTGCTTTTTTTCAATATATAAATATTTATTCCTATTGTTATTTATTAATCTGTTACTTTTGACCAGGTGATTGATAAAATGGTTTCTTATATAACTTTTATAAAATGGATCTACATTCTCAAGGATATAAACTTGTTCAGGTCTAGACTCTACATGTGCTGCGTTGTGCGGTTTTGAAATCTACTTTTTGAGCAAATTCCTAATTCCAGTGCAAACAAAAATCAAATATAATTAATAAATTGTATATAAATTATTGTCTATGTTTTATATGATTTCTTTTACTCTGCCCCTAATGTGAAAGGGATACTATCTTGAAGTATATGAATGCTTCTGTTGAAGGTGTTCCTTTAAAATTAGGCACAAACATTAGTAAGAGCTGCCTGTTCTAATACAACTTCACAAAGTTTTTCTACATAATATGCAAAAACTCATTGAACACGGTGAATTGAATGAATTAGTGAGAGCCCTGAAAGGTAACCTCCCCATCCACCTGAATACACATTTTTCACCAGAAATACCTTAGTCTTTAATCATAAAGCTGAGCACTGTCACATGTTTATCATTATTACACTGCACAAATGGCCTCCGTGTCCTTTATGTAAGTTCCAGGACTGAAAAATGTTCATGATTTTCAGATATCAGGAAAAAAAATAAACCTACAAAGCACATTAGTACATTACAGTGCATGACATAATGCCCTTAATAACTTGGGAAAAGAGGATTGCTAGTTTCTCTGGATATGAATTAGTCTTTCTGACTTACTTTAAGTACATTTGTATGATGTTGTCTCCTCATTAGGTGGAAAAAAAAAACCCATGAAGGAGGACTATGATAAGAAAAGAATTTTTTTTTTTCCCCAGCCAATAACACCAATACCTAGGTTGATAGCCACTGAGATCAGAAATAGAAAGTTCTGCTCACAACATGGTGATCAAACCAACCAACAACATGAAGAAAGTCCTATTACCTCAGTTGTTTATGTGTATATGAAAACTTTGGAATTTATTTTTTAAGAGCTGTTTAATAAATGCAAAGCAGTGTCAAAAACAACTGGTGTTGGAATTTTTTAGAACTGCATATAACTATCTTCAATAAAAAAAATGTGAGAAAATATAGGAATTATGGACTTTCCTTTTCTATACATAATTGCTGAAAATAGTGTGCATCTCATCCATCATACTAAGCTATGACTGCATTCAATTAACTTAATATGATGTTAATGCAATATGGAAGAGGTAGCATTCATTCATCACATTGTATTAGAGCAGTAATACAGTAGTATTGTATTAGACTGATGTAATAAGGCTCTTAATAGAAGGCAATAAAACTATTATCAGGAAACTGCCATTAATACCTGGGATTTTTAAAGGCCATTTCTGTTGTGCTTGTAAATCTTTTACTCACTAAGATGCAATAAGAAAGACCCTCTGAGACTGCAGAAGCACTTGAGTATGTGACATTATGAATGTGCTATTTTTGGCTTTTCGATGGAGGAGCACATCTTATAGCACCTAATAAATCTGTGCTGAGGGTTGAAAAGCATATTTTTCTGCTGAACAGTAGGCTGTAATACAGCCTAATACAGTAGAGATATATAAAAGGTCACGACAAGTTCTAAATATTTATTCATTTTTCTATGACATCAAGGCCAATTCATTTTTCTCTCTACTAGGAACAAAAGGAGGATTTTTTTGTAACCTCTATTTTTTTTTTCATAAGACTATATTATTCAAAAATCTTTAGCTGTTCTGTGACTTTATTTCAAGAGAAAGGCTATGTGTTGAAGTTTTCAAATGCTCTGTGTTTGTTAAATAGATTTGGATTAAACAAGGTTCATATTCATGCGACCAAACCCAATTGATTGCTTTCATTGTCAAAATCCTCTGTAAAAGTGGAACTTAAATTATGCCTCATTTGTCTTCAGAAAGACACAGATTATCGTCATACTCTTGGTTGTTGTAGTTTGGGGTTTTTTTGGTGGTTTGTTTTTTTCCCAAGTCATTTGACAGGGATTTATGGTACAACATAGGCTTGTGCAGGTAAGATTTTTTGCCAAATCATATTGCTTTTGTTCAAAACCCTAAATTTATAGCATGACTGTATTAATCTTATATAATTTAGTCTCATGTGACAGTATGCAATATGCAAAATTCATATTAATTTTATCAAAGTATGAATACTGGACTGATAAATTAGGAACATATAGAACAATATTCTACCATGTGTTTCAGTTTCATCTAACGCAACTTTAAAATGAAATTTGTTGTTCCAGATCGAGCAACTCCCTTTGCACAAAGTTGAAACAGGGTTTATTAAATTCCAGCTAAAAAAAGGGAATTATTTTTACAGTGCTGGCCAATTCCTAGCTCTGTCTCCCAGCCCAGGTATTATTTCCTCACCCTGATGGTTCTGGTGGATGTTGTGCTTGCATTCCTCACCTAAGTTCATAGACCTAGATAACATTTTTCTGCAGAATGATCTTATTTCAATTTCAGTTTGCTATGAAGATTCACACAAAGGAAAAGGGATACTATCTATATTCTGTCCCCACTAGCGTGGATCACTGTAAATCTAAAAGCTGAATGCCCAGGCTCCCTGGCATATAGGGTGCTACTGCCTGTGTCTTCCACAGCTCAGCTCTTTGGCTTGCTCCAAATAATTTTCTGTTATATTTTAAGTCTCTGATTCCAATTTTCCAAATAAATCATTACATTGAATCATGTGAATTGTTAAAATGACGTATGCTGGGGAAAGAAAAAAAAAAGAACCTAAAATAGTTTTGGAGTTAAAATAAAGATGCGGAAGTCCTCTTTGAGCTATTCTATGCCCTGTTCCCCAATTTCCTTCCTATCCGCCCCCTCCGCCCCACAACTCCTCAAAGAAAAAGCACCAAATAAAAACAAAAGTAGAAACAAAACTTTCAAATGAAATCTGGATAGTCCAGAGACTAGGTAAATAAATGACATTACATTTCCCAGTTTTAAGGAACTCTAACATTACATAATGCTCATATTCCATTTATTCTTAATATTTTTCCCTCCCAGAAATATATGTATAAATATACCTAAATATCTCTCTCTATATATATATACAAGGTAAATATATTAGTTAATATATATAATTATTAGCTAATAAATTATATATATATTAGGATATATAAATCCCATCTAAATCATATTTCTAGCATAAAATTAAAAAATATATATTTTTCATAAATCTGTCTGAAGGCTAAACTTGTGATATTGAGCTGATGATTACTGCAGAGAAAAAAAATCAGTGTTGTGACAGTGGCTATTTTCTGAATATATTTATCACAAAACTAGAGAACTGGATAAACATTCAATACAACACTATTCAGCAGAATCCTTTGTCTATCTTCTTCACTATTTGCTCAAACTCGCCTAGCTGGAATACCAAATGTGTGCTCTTGCTTTCTTATTACACGAGATGTGTTTATGAAAGAGGTTTTGCATATTGATCTGGAAGTGCCTTGGATACATAAAGAAGAGACCAAGTTCAGTGAACAGAGTAGTACATCCTGTTTTCTGCCCTGTGAAAGTAAGAGCATCAATGTTTCCTCTCTTGATTCTCTATAGAGCAGGTCAAGGAAAAAATCTGGAACATTTTGAGTATCCCTATTGCTATTAATTGAATCTGTTGAACAAAACAATTTATAAGCATGAAAAGATGAGATGATTCAAAGTATTTCATCTAAGATCCTGAATTGAAAATCTTCATGGTCAGCAGTTGTGTGTTTGCATATGTGTACACTCAAACATGCAAATTACCTTTTTGAGAATTCTTACTCTCAAGTAAGAGTGCACTTAAAGGAGTCTAAAATAGGTTTAGCATTTAAGCCAAGATTACATTTTCCAGAATCAGAGCAAAATATGTCCATTAACAGTATACAGGCTGCTCTGAAACATGAACTGTACATTAATAAAGTAAATGTAAATGCAAAAGAATGTTGTGTACTTTGACAGAGGAGGGGTTTCAGGTATATATAGCTTTTTATTGGCTACTGTTAAGAGTAAACTGAAAGCAAAATTCTACTATCCCAACTTCTTTTACAGTGGTTGGCTGAGGCAGAAGAAAAATAAAATAAATAAATATTGATGTGGGTGATCCATGACTCCTAGTTGTGTGTTGAATGTTCTGTAGATGGTTACTTTAAAAGTGTCAAAAACTCCTAAGAATACATTGGATGTTCTGTTGATGTTATGCATACTGTTATCTTGAATAGTTTGTATCCAGTTTGTAAGCCAAGTCCCAGTTTTGTATGCCCTTACCTATTGCAGAGGTTCTGCTGTTCCCTGCCTGCTCTGTCTGCCCCTCTTCCTGCTTCCTGCTCCCTGCCTGCCTTCCTGCTCCCTGCCGACCCCCTGCCTGCCTGTCAAGTTGAAACCGACGCCCATTATGGAAATCGGAAAGTCCCCCATGAAGCCTTGCCAGAATGTTTACTACCATTAACACCAAAAACCCCCAGCAACAACGAGTCAGCACATAATCCAGACCCATAAAGAATGCCACCCGGCTGGCAAGACATGGAGCTGTCTTGCCAGCCATCTGTAAACCCTTTTCACACTCGAAAGAAAGAGACCCCTGGACTAAACTGAGCCCAATGAGTTCTTGGGAATTTCCATGAGGATGAACTCTTGGCTCTGGAGTGTGAGCAGCAGAATTGACTCAGGCCTCCTCCTTGGCCGTGATTGAGGGAGCAGCAGCAGAGGCACAGGCAATCCCTTGAGCTTTCCCCTTTTGATAAAGGCATTTAAGGAGTTAATAATAATCTCCTGCCCTGTTTATTTATAACAAATAATAACTTCAAGACATACAGGTTTTGATTTATTTCTTCTGAGGATTCATAGAATCATATAATATTATACTATTCAGTACTGGAAACTATTAACATCAAGGAAAAATCTTAGAATTTCTTTTATTTTCCTTATAGTCAGAAATTTCTCCCAAAGAGAGACAATGAACAATTCCAAAAGGTGGTTGCTGGCTGAACATCTATGGATGGACACCGAGTGAGGTACTTTTTGCTCAAAAACAGACAAAAAAGTGATGTGGCTTGCCCATATTGCAGTAATAACACCAGATTATAATGCGGAAGAGCAGTAATTACAGAAATGACATACATTTCAAATGCCACTAGTTTCTCACTAGTACTGCTCTTTCCCCTATATCTTTTGTTAAGGGGAAAATTTGAGACAGCTGTGGGATGAAAGCCATATTAGATCAGGATGAGACCCCAGCAGGCGTTTGAGAGTGCTGTTAAGTCTTAGTCAGTGATAGTATCCTGCAGGGTGCATATTTTGGGAAGGAGAGGTGATCCAGACATGGTACTGGCAGATTTACAGTTAGTCTCAATCATCTTAAAGGCCTTTTTGTAACCTAAATGGTTATCTAATCATATAATTCTATCTATAAAGTAATTAAATTTTTACCTTCTCAACTAATCATCATTCTGGTGGTTGATAAGAAAACTAGTTAAATAAACCAAAGAGAAATGGCTTGATACAAAAGTGTCTTTTGCTATACTTAAAGTCAAGAGGTTCTTTAAGCAAAACAAAATCTATATTCCTATTAATAAACTATTCATAACACCTTAGCTTTCTTTTTACTCCTATTAATTTCTTCTACAGTTTCTCCTAGCAAAATTACACACCTACTACAGTGTGATGTCCTTCTAAAATCACAGGCTTCACTGAAAGCCATCTTTTTGTGAAACTCAACTGCATTTCTTGTTATTATTTCACAATTTGCAATCTGTAGCTTCTTCATGCAGTGCTTAATGATAAATTCAGGTGCTATTTTTCTTGTATCTAAATTACAAAGAATCTTTTCTACTAAACATTTCCTAAGAGCTGGAGAAGTACTAAGCAATTAATCATCTGCTCCTATTTCATTTTATGTGATACTACTGGATCTTAAAGCAAGTTCTGTGCTGTTGGGCAGAATATGCTTTAATATGATTTGAATCACTCCTAGAATAATCCTACAAATTCAGATAATACTATCTCACAGACTTGTGTTCAGAGGCACTTCCTGTCTTAGATTATATATTTGTGTTTTCCTGAATCTGAGTAAGAGATTTTGTACTGAAGAGGAAATTTACAAACACTTCTCCCTGCCTCAGAATCAGTATATTATAAATGTAAAACAGTGTGTTTCAAAATGTAAAAAAGATGATAATTGTGAATTGTTTAAAATAATTTCTTGCACAAAAGAATCACAAAATCCATGCTTATGTTGTATAAATATTAAATAAACCAAATAAGTAAATTATTCATCTTGCTATTAGATGCAAATCTCCCATCTCCCACTGATTTTCTTTCATGTTTGAGCTTCCTAGATCTTTTAATTTGACTTTTTTTTTTCCCAACCTAGCAACCATTTTCCTCAGTTGGCCTTTTATTTTTCACCTTCACAATTTGTTTTATACCTTGAACAATATTGCTCTTACAGACTGATTCAGGAATCTTTCCTAATTCAGGATCTGATCAAAAAGTACATTGAAGTCAGCTGTAATAATCTTTGTACTGGCTCCAGGCAGGTAATATAGAACAGGGTTAAAGATTAATACAGATGAACATTTCTTCCCAATCTCTGCTACCAAAGCCACATATTGAAAACAAACAAACACACAAACAAACTTAAAATAAATAAATAAAAAAATCAAGCTTTAATGAAATAAAATTGTTCCAAATTCAGGCTGAATTGACAGAGGTGTTTTGCCTAAAAACATGGTGCTTATTTATTTTTTAAAGTAGAATAAAGAAGACAAAAGGCATTTTGAAAATCAACACAGTCTTTTTTTTTTTTTTTTAAATAAATTTATTTTGAGAGTTTCTAGCTAACACTGAATGAGTTTACAGCTGCAATGCAGAATACTTTTGTGTCCCACTGATGAGAGACTAATATAAGCCCAGCGTCTTGTGTTCAACAAATCTATCACAGCTTTCACCCTTGCTTGCCCTCACTGGCTATTTCTACTTCTTTCACTGCTCACCTTCTACTCTGCCTACCATTTTCCTTAAAATTCTTACTGGTTATATATATATAATTTGTACGTGTTGGAAATTAAGTATCCTTGTTCTCCTTTACTTTCTTGAAGAGTTTATCAGCAAATGTCTGTATCTCTTCATATTACTTAAGATGCACATGCCTATGAATGACTGTCTAGTGAAATATTCTGAATATGTTTTTCTGTGTAGAATACTATTCGCACTTGTTGGAAAAATATTTTTTTTTTCATATAAACTCCCTAAATCCTATCCTGTGGGCAATCATATATGTTGTTTCAGCTAAGTTCTACTCAGGTTCAGTGAAAATTCTTCCTCTTAGATTTTTGCTAAATAAATTCTCGAAACCCTTCTCATAACACTCTTGGATTAAATTGGCCGGGGTTTTCCCACCCTATTTCACTATTTGTTCTGTGAGATCAATAAACTGGTTTTCCAGCCTTTGTGGCCTGAGATCATGTAGACTACCTACATTTTGAGGGGCTTATCTGTCAGCTGGGCTCTGTTTTGTCCTTCCTTTTGTGCTCATTTGGATATTTTTGTCTGTGAGTTCTATATTGCCATCTGCGACCTCACATGAAAGACATTCTCCAGTCATTAAACACATTGATCCTTCACATGATTAAGGTATGGGTGTACAACACTAGACAGAAACTGACAGATGCCACTGCCATAAATGACATTTGAGCAATCAAAGTTTAAAATACTTGAGCATTTAATGTTCTGTTACTATACCCATCTTGGTAGTTTCTAAGTATTTATTTAAGAGTCTCTGTGAGCAGCATATGGATGTATATTTCTGTTGCAGTATGTATTGAACATCAGGGTATTACTGCCAAAAATACCATATGCAGTTGTCTCTGTTGAAGGTGTATATCTTAGCAGTCTCAAGGTGGAACAGAATTTTGAAGTTTTTAAGAGTTATAAGCAAGATTACTTTAGTCCTCTATTGTAGAAATTCCTCATTGTCACTGTATTGTTTTTCCTCCTGAACTTTCTTTTATGAAACCTTATTCCATAGAAATATTACATCATTTTCTATAGATATAGGTAATTTGCCTTTTGAATAGTCTTCCTTCCCATTTCAGTTTAGCCCAAGCGCAAGAAAAGTTGAAGTGGAAAAGTGTCTGCAAGTGTCTGCATAACTCTCCTTGCTTCTCTCTGCAGATATATATATATATAATTAGACACTTGTTTTGGATGGGAGTGAGTTAATTTTCCTCCTAGCAGCTCATACATTGCTGTGTTTTGGATCTGTGGCAAAAACAGTGATGATAACGTGTTGCTAAGTGGTGCTCACATAGAGTCAAGGTCTTTAATGTTTCACGCTGCACACCTTCAGGAAGTAGACTGAGGATGCACAGGAATCTGGGAGGGGACATAGCAGGGACAACTGACCCAAACTGACCAGAGGACTATTCCATACCATATGGCACTGTGCTCAGCAAACAGAGCTGTGGGGAATTAGGAGGAAGCGGGCATTTTCAGAGTTACAATATTTGTCTTCACGTGTATCTGTTGTGTGTGATGAGGTCCTGCTTTCCTGGAAATGGTTAGACATGTACCCATGCAAATTAGTGAATTAACTTTTTCTGCATGCAACTTTTGATTTGCTTATTAGACTGTCTTTATCTCAATGCACAAATTTTCTCTCTTTTACCTTGAATTTTATTATTTTTATATTTCCTATTACAATATTAATATATTACCCTTTACCCCATCCCACTTCAGAGAAAGTGAGCCAACAGCTACATTTACCAGGGCTCACCCACAACAAAGTTATATCTATACATCAACTGTCTTTCAACAACTTTCAACAAGCAAAGTTGTTGAAAGAAAGACAACATTTTCCTGTTTTGCCTGATGGTACTAACATTATGTCATTCTCCCGGGGTTCTTCTGATGCCTAAAGATTTTTTTTATCTTTTTAGATACTTTTCATATATTTGTAGTGTTGTAGACTGTTAATACATGATTATAAAGCTCTTGGTATTTTTCCTACCCTTTCGCTTAGATTTTAGAATAATAAGCTAACCTTTCTGGATGCATGCTTGAAATTCTGTTAGGTCTTATTCTTAAAATGACTGACAAGGACACTTTGTTTTCTACTAGAATTGAGAAGGCATAACAAGAAGTGGTACAAAGTCCCTAGAACAACTCCAGAGGAGCAGAACATGGGGGAAATAACCTAACCAATTAATTGGAGAATATTTTTTAGATCTATTAATTAAATAACCTTATAACAATTGTAGAAATACTGTATCACATGTGCATATAGTCATATTGTGCACTTGAAACCTTCAATGAAAGACTTGCTTTTATCATTTTAACACTGTTTGGAAAGGTTTTGTGTTTTATTCCACACAACTCTTCATTGGCTCACCAGTCCCTACTTGTCACTTAGGTGAAAGGCAGCAAACATTACAGGGCAATAGTCTTCATTCAGCTGTTTCAGTTCAGCTAATAACTTAAAATAAAGCCATCAAAATTTGCAGAAAGAAGCCCCAAAATACTGGTTGGTGCTAGTTTGTTCTTTTGTTCATTCCTTTTCTTTCCATATTGGACTGTATGCTTGAATGTTGTTCTTGACATGGAATGAACAAGGCTCTATTGAGTGATGATATTAAGACAAAAAGACATGTAAACATTTGAAATTTGTTTAAAGTGACAAGTAATGATTTAATTGTTAATATACATGAAATATATATACATGAAATCTATAGCCACTGCATGTAGAGGGTATAAGCACTCATCTTTCTCTTTGTCTCTCAGCTCCATCTCTTTGTCCATCATCCATCCATCCATCCATCCATCCATCCATCCATCCATCATACATTTAGCATATCATATCATGTGTCTGTTATTTTGATTTTTCTTTCCATCTGTAGACAGAAGTCAATAAATAATTGTTGTTAATAGTTTATGTATTTAAGTTTTTGAAGAAGTCTTGTCCAAACAAAACCTGTTATTTCCTTTTCATAAGATTTTATTTTGTTGTTATTGCTAAGAATTTGTCTGGTTTCTTATCCAGAATTTATGTGCTTGCTCTTTGGGGATATACGACCTTTTCAGCTCCATGATATACTTGACAATTCAGAGCTGCTGTAGCAGGTAATGGTTTCTCAGTCAATAGAAAGTTTTACTTATGAAATAGGGTGTTTTTTTTTCCAGTTTTTCTGTTTGGGAATAAATATCCAAGTGGTATAAGCATTTTGTTAATATGCTAATATAATATCAAGTATTTCCGATGGCTTTGAATATTTTTGTAATTTTATGCCATCATTTCTAAAAGAAAAAATCCTATGAATTTCACTCTGCTGATATCTTTATAGACAGACCATGGGAAGCAGAACTTTTAAAATATCTGATAAATATTTATTACAATCAAATTATAACTATTTCTGTACTAGCCTGCCGGGCTCCAGCTGAAGTCCTGGTCTAAAGGTTCTCCACAGATCTCTAGAAAGAATTTTTTTTCATTGTTAATTTACTTTTTTTAGCTCTATTTTATACAGAAGTCACAAAGCCTTGGGTTCTGCTGCCCTCTGAATCTCTCCTAGCCAGAGAGAGAAGTAGTCCCTGGATCTCTTCTGATTAAAGGCAATATAACTTTAATTGCAGTATGCTGCAATCTGTTTTAATTTTTGATAGCAGACCACTGCGCTTCAGTCACTATTGCACACTTCAACCAATTTGCAGTGTCACTAATATTACTTTTAGTGAAGTGGGATGAAGTTATAGTTGATGTAAAACTTGGCAGCATAGCTTAACTATACTTTTCAAAGATTTAACTAATCCTTTGTGCGACTTTGCTTTGTGACCAACATATTTCCCCAAATCTTACATAAGCCTTAAATCTTAAAATGCTCTGGAAATACATAGAAGCAAAATTGTTACAGAATGATGTCTACACAGGCCAATGTCATGAAAAAAATTAAATACACAATTAATTGCTTTATTCCAAATAACATCCTGATTGTTGGACCTTAAGGCTCTTGGTTTCATGCTGTTGTCTATTTGGGGGATTTTTTTTATTTATTTAAGTGATCAAAAGTGTTTTTTTTATTTGGTGTAGCTGCAGCAGAGTACATAGCCAAGACCCCTGAATAGTTAATGCTACCTTTTATCCTTTATCATTTTCTTTTATGAGATAAGGGATTGTTCATTTGAGTTATTCTAATCCTCATAATATCTTGGCCATTATAACAAATCCTAGCTTTTTGAGTAGCATCTAATTTCTTATTAATCTCATGAGTGCTGGAGAAATCTTGTTAAATTAAAATGAAGCATCCCTTTTTGCCCACGATTTCATTTGTAATTCAGTACTTTAAGTATCAAAAAATATAGACTATTAACTGTGGATTCAGTTAGTATTTCAGTATTATTCAGTTACAATATTCAGTATTCTTAGTTATAGGCTTTTTAATTTTGCAGATATGTGCAGATACTAATGCCTACAACAAGACATGATAGGCAGTGTGCTATTATTTATTAAATGAACCTTTCTTCTTAGGAAAGAAACTTATGAAATAAAAAATTCTATTGCAACGGTAGTTAGTGTCATAAGCAACTTTAATATTTTCTTGTACTCAGTTGTACTGTCAGTAATAATTTTTAGGAATTTAGACTTAGTGATACAATTCCATGCATTTTTTCCACACTAACCTCATTAACTGATGTCCCAGCATTATCTAAAAGGAAAACCACACTGCAAGTACTACAGACAGAACTTCATGACCACAGAACCCTAGGAATTCTCTCTTATACTAAGATGTAGCTCTCCATGCATATTTTTTTTGCACTAGAGAAAATTAATGGAGATAATATGAAATGAAATTATTTGGGGTTTTTGTGTGTTTTCTTTTTTTTTTTTTTTTTTTTTTTTTTTTTTTTTTTTTTTTTTTTTTTTTTTTTTTTTTTTTTTTTTTTTTTTTTTTTTTTTTTTTTTTTTTTTNAGAAGAGCTAATATAGAGACCGATCTTCCGAAGACAATTAAAGAGAGAAGTATGATCAATGTCATTGACATTGTGGCCTACTTCATTAGCATAGGCCACAAGTCACATGTTCTTAGTTTTCTATTTTGAAACTATCTCTCTGTACCTCCATTGCCTCTGCTTTATATTAGTGACTGCAAGACTTTCAAATTTTGCCTACACAGTCTTGGGAATTGAATCCCATTCCATTTCTTGTGTAAATACATCTATGTCTGAACTTTTGAACTTGAAGGCATCCAGTTGAACTGATATGTAAAAGCAAAGAAATGAAGTATTTCAAACACCCTGAAATTACACCTGTATGAAGCAGGAAGTCCTGGGGTCCCACTCAGAGCTCCTCAGTCTGTAAATGGTTATGCTAAATAGCCCCTATCTTTGAATTATTCCAGAGTTTCCTGCTTTAAAATAAACAGAAATGTGGTCCCACTGTCTAGAATGATGCCACTACAGTGAGCAGTCCTTTGGGGCTGTTGTTTGATGAAAGGATAAAAAAGCGGGTGGATGAGCAAGGGGAGGTGGTAGCAGTGGCTGGGCCATCTTTTGTGTGATGAGGAAACCAAGAGATTTGGGAGAAGACAGGAACTTTTGGGAACAAGGTTCTTCTTCCTCAGTGATTCCTTTTTCCTACCTGTCTGAAAATCCCTTCTGCTCCCAGCTGTTTTCTAATCTCTCTGGTCATTAGTATTGGTCAGGCTGAAATCTCTAAATGCATTGTTGGCCAAAGAATCCAAAGGGACAACAGGCCAACATTGCAATGACACAGAATGTCCATAGCCCAGATGTGACAGGCATGGAGAGCTGCTTACAGTGTCCTGGGACAAATTAAATGCACAAGAGCATCACAAGATTATGCAGGACTCAGACAATACACTGAGATTTTTCCTGCATGCCTGTGTTGAGGAAGGAGTGCTCCCATTTGGGCTCCTTTACATTTACATTCGCAGCTTAAAGATCAGTTTTAAAAAATAAACATGGTCTTGGGATAAACATAGATATGGCCTCAGCAATAGGCTGAGAGTAAGGTAAGGTAACACAAGGTAACATTAGCTATCTTGACATATACATAGATAGTGTAAGTGTGATAAATAAAAAACTGTTTTTTTCTAGCTTATACATCGAAATAAAGGGTCAGTGTTCCCATTTGGAGTGTGATTTTTTTTTCATGTTAGCAAAAGCATTATATTTCCTATATTATAAGAATATGAATAAATACTGGTTAACATTTCTTGAGGTTCAGTGTTTTAAATATGTCTCCTTTTTACGTAACCTCTGTTAATGACATGATTTCAACCTCATGAGCAAATTCATATTTTATTCTGTTGAAGAGATAGAGAATATCTTGTAATAAATCTGCCAAGAGGAGATAGCAGGGTTTTTAAAAGAAGAGATTTGAGAAACTTGCCTTGTAGCGCAAAACCAACCCCAAAACCAAACCAAACCAAGAAAACAAACAAAACCCACACTATCACATTAGAAGAAGTAAAAAACAGAATGAGAGTAGTTGAAGCAAAAAAGACAATGCCAGCAAATGAGCACAACCTGGCCATTAATAATTTAGGCTGGACTTGAGAAAAAAATTTTCAGTCTCTTGAATGATGACATTTCTGGAACAGATTGCAGCAGAAACAGTGGGAGCTACACAGTGCAGTTCAAAATTTAAAATTAAGCTTGGAATAAATTATAGGGTCATCTACTTCACTTAGGATAGACCTTGAAGAACTAGCATGTCTGTTTATGCTACCAGATGATTCAACTCTATGAAGTGTAATTAAATAATGCAATGAACCTATCAGATAGCATTTCAATAGTAGTGTTTTCAAGGGCAATACTACCTCTTGGCTTACAATTTTTTTCTTTGTTGGCCAGGAAGTTTTAAAATTTAAGGTTTTTCATCTTTAGATTGTGTTATTGTGTTTTACTGAGTCCTTCTAATAACAGCTAAATCAATAAATTAAAAAAAATTATTAATACTTATATTTTCCCTGTCTGAAAAAAAAATTGGAAGATAAAAATATCATGAGGATTTTGACCAGGAATTTTCTGGAAAACAAGCTACTATTGAGGTTCATCCATATATGAAATTGATAATATTTCAGGAGAATGCATTATGTGTTTGAAGTATCATTCTTAAACAGCTAATTATTTAGCTAACCAACAAAATAACACAGTAAGAAAAAGAAAGAAATTTCTTTTAAGTCATTCTGAAATCACTCCAGAAAGCAAACTCTCCAGAGAATTCTCTTTCAGTTCATACAAAGTTACACGTATTTTAGTGTGAATCAATCCACTGAATGCACACAGCCAGAACAATTTTGTCAATGAGAATTTCTGTATAGCAATTAGTTTATCTGATAAACCCCTTCTATTTAAGTTTAATTTCAAAAGTGATCACCTCATAAAAGGCTAATCATATGCAGGGTTTTGTCATTCTTTCTTGTTTCCACTTGAGACACATCATTTTTTTTTTTTTGGTCTGTAAACTTGAACAGTTGAGAAAAGTGATTTTAGACTCTAATAGCATAAGCCTTTGCTGTAAACTGACCTTTTACAATAAATTATCTTCCATTTCCTAATATAAACTGATCCAGTTGTTCTACTCCCCACCAGAGTTATTGTTTATATTTTTGCACAGCAAGCTTCTTTATTTGTATTCATCACTTTGAATATTAAATACACCAAACCTCCATTCCTGATGATTTTATCAAAGACATTCCTTCAGTCCTATTGTTTAACTTTTCTAGAGCCACTTTTTAATCACTTTTTCACCACCTTTGTAAGTTCTTATTTCTAGATTTGCATTATATTTATTTTATTAATACTCCTCTTGTCTAATATTATGTCAAATATTAAATTGAAATCAAATTGCCTCCTATATTTTTTCCTCATTTATATGAAAGACATTAATGAGATTGCAGGATCCATTTTTGCATGTCTTCCTTTAAGTGTCCATGTGATTACATGTTTTCTTGATCATTTCATCAAAACTAATCCTAAAGCTTTACACATCTTAATTACACAGGTTTTTATACCATTAGAAAATAGAAAAAATGGGATCGACAGCTTGGAAAATGTGCGATTGCTACCTCTTCTGATTTAACATTTATTAAAAATCCTTGTCATTACACTTGCAATTTTCTGTGGCAGCTGTCTCTGTATTTAGAAGTGGAAATTATCCTTCCTTTCTCCACCTCTGCTCTCCACACCTTGTGACCTAAGCACACCTATGTTCGAGTTTTCTTTTTAAGGTAGGTGCAATGACTTAACTTCCACAGACTATTTTAAATTATGTCAACCCAGGTTTCAATTTTGCAGGTATTATTTTGTGCCTACAGGTAAAGCCAAGAATATATACTTGCACAAATTGTATCTATCATGTGGATATCTATTTATTTAAATTGCAGACTTTATTGACTGCCAGTACAAAGCTGCGCCTAAGGTGATTATTTGGAAAATATGGATATTAATGACAACAGTGCAGGAGTAATGAAATAAATTTGTTGTTTTATTAGAATTATCACTTTCCCTGCATATCTAATGTTCATTGACTTCTAACACATGACAATCACTTTATTCTGTTGCCATAACAGACAGATAGTGAGTCAGTCAGATGAGACAGAGTCATAAGCAGAAACTCCCACAAGTTCAGCTGTAAGAATGTTCATGTAAAATAATCCTACTTAAACCTAGCACACTCACACTGCACTGAAGTCTATGGATTAATGTTCTAGGATTTGTTTCCTGTGGGCATAATAGAGATATCCCACCTGTCTAGAAAAGATCTTTCAGAGATTAAAAAAAAATAACATTAAATGTTTTACAAAAATCCAGCAGTAAAAAAATACTTTGTCAGAGTGGAAAGTTCAGGAAAGAAGATTTAACTTTTGCAGAGAATAATACAGCTACTTTCAGCTCATGGCATTTATGAACTAGTTGTCAACAATAAAATACTTAGAAGAAAGAACTTACTCCTTACACTTAAGGAGGAGCAGAAATTATGGCACTTTTTCACATCAAAAATCCCTGTATTAGAGATTAAGTGAGACACTGGGGTTTCTGATGGTGGTGATGTCTACAAAGACCAGAGCCGGCTTCTCAAGGAGCGCATTACTCAGTGGTCACTGATTGTGTAAGGACTTTTTTTTTTTTTTTTTCTAAACCTGGTGTTATGTGCCCTCGGTTACCTGAAAAAAAAGAAAACCCAACCAAAAATGTAGAAAATGGAAATTGTTGTAGATTCTAAAAATGTCCATAAACTAAAATAGAACCATCATATTACCTATCTAGGAAGATGAGGTCATCAACAGACAGAGTAAAATGGAATAAAAAGATGCTGGTGTATTCATAATGAGGTGAAAATTTATTTTATATACATGAAGTACTTTGGAAATATTACCACCAAAAATTGGGCAGCATGCTTTCTCAAAATGCTTAACAGCTTTAGGTAGAATTCAGACTTAGTCTTGTCACATTAACGTAAATGTTGAGTGTACCGTACAACAAAACATCAGATTTGAAGTCTGAAGTCAAATGTTATATAACTCTGAGATTTCCCTTGTGAGATATTACTTTCAGTCACTGCACTAAACTCTTGAGTACTGACATGTAGTCTCAAGCCAAGTCTGAAGATCCACCAGGTAAAGTTAACTTTTAAGATGAACTTTGAAGATTCATCATAATAATGAAAATTTTCTCCCATAGTGCAGTCTCTTAGGTGGTCCTCATGTCATCTTCCAATTATTTCTTGGCTGAATAATTCATCGTAGCTTCCTATATTGCACTATTTAGGCTAGGGAAAAAAAATTAAAAACTCAAATTCCTGAGATAATGTACCTGAAAAACATATTTGTTTCCTGAAATTCTTGGCATATAAGCAAAAGTTTCACAATCAGGAATTGAGTATCGAGTTTGAGACAATGGCAATTTAATTACTAAAATTACAAGGATGTTTCAAGGTTCAACTGAAGTCAATACAAGAACTCCTGTGAACATATAAAGTAGAAATATTATGAAATGTTGAATGATCTGATAAAATAAAGCATTGCCAATCTGACTAGAGCAGTGAATATGAGTACTTAGACAATGAAATCCCTCAGCTTTGTGCCCTACCTCTGAGGATCCCATTTTAGTCAGGTATTCAAAGATCTGTGGCTGTGCAGTCAATATGCATGCAATATGAAGAAGCGTTAGAGGGTTGATAGATTCAGTGAATAGGGCACTGGCTTTGAACTCTTAAGGCCCAGTGTTAGTTTCAAGTGCTTTTCTTCTCTTCAACTAGAAAAGTTTTCAGGTTGCAAGAACTTTATACATTCAGTATTTCATTTATCTCTTTTGTCATAAAAATAATTTTAAAAAGGCGAATAAAAATGTTATTCACTACAAAAACAACTCCTTATTCTAGCAAAAAACTAAAAAAAACATAGACTGAAACATTAGATTTTGTACAGAAAGTTAGTGGTCAGTTAACCTTCACATCTGAGCTTCCCTGTCAGCATCCTAGCAATAGCAGCATCAATTGGCTATTTGTCAGAAGCAATTCCCTTATTTCCCCCGCACAGTGAAGAAGTTGAAAGCCTCCTACAACAAAGAAAGAAGGTTCAAAAGGTGTATACGCTACTGTATATTCATCTCAGCAACAGATGCTGGTAGTGTTCTGCAGAGAGATAACCTGACGTAATTTATATCCTCAGTACGTCAGTGTGTGGCATTCCCTGTGCCACTGTTGGGACATGCCTGAAACAGCTTGGATATTGCTCTCCTACACTTCTGTCAAGCAGTTCACATTACACAGGAGGAGAAGCTTTTCAAAAGCCTAGGAGACAGTATGAGTGATACCTTTATTCTTCAATAACAACACAAATTAAGTTGTAAGAGAAACATTTTACTTTTTATAAAAGGTGGACTTTCTTCATAAATTTAGTCCCATTTTATTTCTTAACTGTATCTAGTATTTAAGGAATACTTTGCACAAAAAATGCAGTATTGCAACAGAATTTTCCTACCTACTCTTAGTGTTTCAGAATAAACAGATGCAGAAAAACATTTATTTAAAACATTCTACGTGCATCGTTCTAGGAATGCACTTACGAGCTAATGAGCATTCATGACACATTTCTATTCACAGATAGTTCCTTTTTTAGTGCTGCTGAATAATGTTAGACAGTAAAACTCTCCTTAAAATTACACTTTATACATAACGAATAAATAAAATGAGTGTCTTGTAATGGTAGTGTAGTTTTTATCGTTACAATAACTGCTTTATTCATTCGTAGCTCTGCCATCTATAACTTATGTAGCCACTGTAACTCAGTGAATATGGCTTCATCTATAGCTATCAATCTTTTCTGGGTTATTTTGTTCTTTTTTCTCATTTTATGAGATGTTACTCTAGTGAAGCTGTGCCTGAATTACAGGAGGTGCCTTTTTTTCCTCCTGATATTCCATTTAAGATCTTTATTCTTTTGTAGATGTGAAATTAGTCTATCACATGGTGAATGCTTATAAATAACTTAATAACATTTGGAGAGGTTTTCTTTACTGATTCGGAGATGCTTTTATTTTGGATTTTTAACTTCACAAAACATCACTCTTTCCACTAGTCTTCCTTATTCAGCCAGATTTCTGTAGACTGAATAATCAAGCATGTGGACAAAAAGTTAAATTTAAGATTCAAATTTTTTAGAGGTTGAGATACAATTCCTTAGAGAAAGTTAGAGAGCTTCTTGGATGAATTATAGTACTATCTATCCATTGTCGCAATTATTCCACTCTGGTGACTACTTGATGGAAAGAATGAGACACCTACTGGTTTAATGCATTAAAAATATTTTTATTATTACAAGTAGTACATAATTTTTTGTATTTTGCAACCAAAAGGTTTTGACCACCATGTTTTTGGCATACGAGTACATGACATGTTATAGTTATATACATATATGTTCACACATACACCCCTGGAATCAAATACAGTACTTTAGAATAGTTAAAGGATATTGGATACTTGATATCTATCCTTTACTTAAGACCCTTTAAACTCCAAATCAAGGATGGAAGCATAAATCAAGAAATAACAGGTCTAGAGCATGGTTCTAATGCAAATTCACCATATTCTGCTGTAGGTTTTCCTTTTCAGCAAGTGTAGAGAAAACAACAGAAAATTCCACAGACCTGGAAAGTAATTTAGTAATGTGTTCAAAATTCAGTAAGAGATGTTCTATTTGAACAACAAAAGAGCAGAAAATACCTCTTCTTTTTGAGTAAGTAATGTACAAAAGAAATAAGATAGCAAAGGGAATGACAGAGTTGTTTACCTTTAAAAATCTGAAAAATTTGATAGGTAAGCATGACATTGTCATAAATGTGAATCATCTGCAGTTACCATAAAATGATAAGAGCTGAGGAAGATAACTGTATGCCTCTGGATGTAAGTGATAACTCTTGAATCACAGGAGGAAAACTCTTTCCTAGCTGCTATTCTGATGAAGTAGGTACAATGTCAATGTAATTATGAATCTCATTTTATCAGCTGCTGGACATCTGTAAGGACACTATTCCAAACACCTGCTGTTCAGAAAACTGACAAAAAGAAATTTTTCAAGAGCCAGAATTATGGTGAAATCATTAAGAATTAGCGCTTCCTAAAACATGAATATTGTTCTGGTCTTTCTAATCTGGTATTCCAAGAGATGTAGTCTCCAAATTGGAAAATAAAATTAGTTTTTTGGATCTTTGCCTAGACCTCTGATCCAGGCTATCTTCTGTGAATATTTAAGGAACTGTCTCTAAAGATCTGCTAAAAGAGATGCATAAAACTTTGTATTTTCTCTGACATAGAGGGCATGTTGTGCAGAACACTTACTGCATGTCCCTCGTTCCATTTGCCTTCCTGTCAGGCCGCAGGAGGCTGCTCCACAATGGAGGCCAGGCTGTGGCCACAAACCAGGCAGGGCTTTGCTCCATCAACCAGGGAACCCAGCCAGAGTCAGGGTGGGAACAGCACCGGGCCCAGCAATCATCACATGAGGTGAGATTATGGTCAGGGCCAGGATCATCCTGAGACATCCAGCCATGAAGCCAGTACTGCTGGAGGCAGGGCTGCCAACCACATGGGTCAGACTGCTTAAGCCCCTGGGCTCATGGGCTGGAAGCCACTGTTGGGAAACTGCAGCTGAGGCTGCTCAGGTTGATGGAGTCTTGTTGAAGTCCTCAGAGCCCTGAGATTTCATAGAATCGTGGAATATGCTGAGATGGAAGACTCATCAGGATTGTTGGGTCCAACTCCCAGCCCTGTGCAGGTCACCCTAAGAGTCGCACCATGTGCCTGAGAGCATTGTCCAAATGCTTCATGAACTCTGTGGGCTGGGACCACTTCCTTGAGCCCAGCCACCGTCTGGGTGAAAATTTTTTTCCTGATATCCAACCTGATTCCCCTGACTTAGCTTTGAGGTCAAATAAAACAAATATTAAGGTTATTTTTAGGTTTTCTTTACTGATTTTTCCCTAAGCAGCTTTGACTTAAATGTTTTTTTGTTTGTTTGTTTGTTTTTTGGCTGAGATAAAGACATTTTAGACTGCATTACTGCACTCTAGTTTTTATTAAAATTTGTGAAACCCAAAACACAAAAAGGCAAATCTATGGTTTTAATCAGGTTAAGGCTGCCCTTGAGAGTCAGTGCCATGAAATTAAAGTTCTGCAGACAGCATAGATATGTGTAAGTATGCACATGCACACTTACACAAACACAAAGACACACACATTTAATTTATAGAAGTACAACTAAGACCTTTTCTTCAAAAGTATAGCTGGCAGGTTAGATACATACTGTTTCAGCTCTGTGGAACAGTAGGGAATGGAAAATAGGACTACCTCTGTTCTCCTTTCACAAAAGCTAATAGTTATCCATTGTTAACTTCCATGAGACCAAAACATCTGCACCAACAGAAAGGATTTTTATGTTCAAGTTCCCAAAGAAAGTAACTGCAAATATTTCAGTGGACCAGTACAGAGAACATTGTGTTTTTTCAATCTGGTGTAGGTTAAAAGACAGTAGTCAGTCATGCCTTAGTTAAATCTCTTAATTTGTTTTGATAACTAAACTGTATAGACAAGATTTTGTTGTTAGTTTCATAATTGAGATATTCTCTTATGCATTTTGGCTGAGTGATTTCTCACTGTGCTTCATTTACAACTGCACAGCCTCTAGAGTCTGGAGAAATCAGATGTTCATGCTTCTGTTTCATCATGTGTTGCTTGTAATTAACTTTTATTGTCAAAACCTGTCAGACTCATGACTATCTTCTTGAACCAAAAATTATATTTGACACTTTTAAACCAAAATTAATCCTTTAAGTGATTTGTATTAATCTGGCATAGGACCAAATCCCCAACAGGTTTAAGTAAGCATAAAGCTGTTGACTTCAGAGAAGAGATGACAATTTACATGAGCCAAGAATCCAACTGAGATAGCCTGGTAGTGCTATTTTGAAAACATTTGACTGATTTGAAGAATCTAGACTCTTATGGGCTTTTATTTTGCAACACACATGTTGCATACATTCTGTAATTGAAATAAAATTAATTTTTTAATTACATGTAGTAATACTTTTTTTTTTTTCACTGACTTACTCTGAATACTTTAGACACAAATCAGATTTTTAATTCAGTTGCTTGTATTAAAGTGGAAATCTGTAGATCTTCTGGGTCCAGAAATTGCCTATTCCTTAACTTCAGCGACCCATGCTTATAGGGCCTGGTCCAACTCCCACTCGTTGATCTCAAAGTAATTGTTAACCTGAAAAATCCTAACTGTCCTTAATGAAGGACTATTCCCTGGGGATCCCTGTGATGGAAAAGCAAAACTTCTCCAGCTTGATGTACAGCTGTGATCATGTCTACCTGCTGTTTTTTTTTGTTACCATGACCTTAAAATGTCTCCTCCATGTCCTAGAGAAAAGGAGCAATAACTTTCTCTGCCTATACTGTGACATCTGGTGTACAAGAGAGAGTGGTAACAAAATGACCTTTAATTTTTTTTGCCTTCAGTAATAGGTTTTTTTGGGGAGAAAGAGGTTTGCACCATCTGTCAAAAGTATTTCCTACCCATTTAAGTGTACCAGCAACTGTTAATACAATATACTTACTATGATCAAGCTGTTCTGTTTCCCTTAAACTATTAGGTGGTAAAAATAATTATTTTTTTTTAAATATACATATAAATTTCTTCTTTTTTAATTTTTTTTTTATTATTATTCCCAGTTTCAGGACAATGCAGCATGAAATTTCAGTAATATCTCTTCATT
>VWYO01003924.1:109904-126275 GCA_013400275.1 Rhadina sibilatrix
TTTTTTTTTTAAATATACATATAATTTTCTTCTTTTTTATTTTTTTTTTTTTTTTATTCCCAGTTTCAGGACAATGGAGCATGAAATTTCAGTAATATCTCTTCATTTAAATTGGCTAATCAATGATTCCAGGGTAGTCACTGCTTTTGAGTATTTTCAAGAGATTTGTGTAAGTCTGAGGCTGAAATCTCTCCAGCACACCTGAGCATGAAGAAACAAGTGTTTAAGTATTGATTCTGGATTACAGATAATGAATGTCAGCTATTACGGGCAGGGAAAAAAAAAGTCAATTAGAAAAAGTCAGATGTAGAGGATCCCACACACAGATAAGATCTAGAAGGAAAGGGACTTCAAAATGATCTTTAATTCAGAATTTCCCTCCCCAGTCTTTTATCTAAACTTCTCCATTGAAGGAATAATCTTGATTTGGGATTTCTGCTTATTTGTTACTCCTTGACAGGTATTTACAATAGGTTTGAGGCTCTTAAAGAGATAGTGGCATCACCTTTCCTTTGATGGAAAAGCAAACAATTTTGGTGAAAACATTGTGCAATACTGAGAAGAGTTTTGCAGACAGCATGTACTGAGGTTTTATTCTACAGCAGATGAATAGAAGTGTTCATCTTCAAATGATTACTGGCCTTCAGAAGTGTGTTGTTTCATTACATATTTCTAAGATGACATTTTAGAATTATGTTGGGGACAGAGGAACTATGGTTAGATCCTTCCAAAACTAAGATTTCCCACAAAATGTTGAAATGGTTTAAATTACACAATCCTTGCTTAGCAAATACAAGCAACTTTTATACTAATTGATTTTTGGTACCGTACATTAGAGTCCTGGTTGAAGAACTAAACATGTTACAGACAGTGGTCCAAGCTTTTTGTTCCAGCAATGTCATTATTATAAATCAAACAGAGAGCTCTTCAAACTACATGGAATTATTTATAAGACTGGGTGATTTTCATTTTTTAATCTGAAGATCTCTCCATGGTAGGTAATGACTGACTTGGAGAGCTTGTTTACCATAGAAATAAGTCTGGTAATTAAGCACTTGACTGAGGCCCTGATCTTTTGAAATACATAGCATATGGGATAGACAACGATCTTCTCTAGAGAAAAGTATATAAATTCAAAAACATCTTTTAAGCTTGTTAATGTGGTTTGTTTTTTGTGGGGTTTTTTTTGTTTTGTTTTTGTTTTTGTTTTTGTGGGTTTTTTGTTTGTTTGTTTGTTTTTTTGGTTTTTTTTTTTTTTTTTTCCCAAGATTGATTTTTATTTTATACCTGAATAATTTGGGAATACTGAAATGAATTCTTCAGGTTGTGGTGGTTTCTTGTCACCCTGAAACATGGCTTGCCAGCCACCATGGAAATAAACATCCAGAAAAATTTTTATCTCCAAATAAATAAGCACTGAAAACAGGTCATGTTTCACACATCAACATTTAGCACACATATTTCTAGAGAAATTGTTTTCCTACGGCAACTAGTCCATTCATAGGCCTTCTGTGCTTTTCTGCTTCTGCATCTTTTATGGCTGCTTCTACACTTTTTCCGTCTGTATCACTGAAGGGTTAACTTATTTTGCACCCTCCTCTTCCTCTGCATTTATCTCACATGAGGCGACTTGGATAGTTGCCGTCACCCTACCAGTGAAGTGGCAGGCAGGCTCCTCCGAGATTGCATTAGCACTCTGTGAGCAGCTGCTAGGGGAACACAAAGACACAGTGCACTCTATCTAGATTTTCCCAGAGTCTCAGACTATTTTCTGTATGATAGCCCCTTTTCCAGCTGGTTTGAGAACTGGAAGTCCCAAGGCACCTCCAGTAACTACGCTTGTGGGGTGATAGACCTATTCATTGAACTATTAGCAGAAGCAATTATTTCTTTAACCGAGAGTTAGAAATTATAATAAATGTGACTGATGTTACATCTGATAGTGATTTGTGAAGCTTCTCATTTTTAATATTAGTCTAAACTGCATTTGATGAAATAATGAGGAGGAAGTAAAACCATCTTTACTTAAAGCAGCATAAATACTTCACTGCAAATGTCCTGCTTCTAGGCAAAAAATAATTCAAAATACACACACGTACATGCACGTATATAAAATTGCATCTCACACGAACTCACAAAAACTGTTTTGTCAGTTTTACTTTTAAAGAGAGAATAATTGTTCATAATAGTGCTAAATAAGTTGTTTTCATTCTGGAAAGTTAACTATTCAATTTCTATGTTTGAAGCAGAATATCAACTACAGACTCCAGGGGGATGTTGTCTGCTTCTTTTCATCTTCAGCAGATGAATTTTGCCTATGGTGCTTGATTCATGACTCAAGAGACTATAAAATGCTACTACAAAATAAAAGATATCTACAATGAAAATACAGTTATAGATTATTGCACAGAACTGTGATGCTCTTCAGAGGGTTTTATAAAATAGAATCTTCAAATTCCATCTTTTTTTCTGCAATGAAAAGCAAACTCATAAGACTTTTAGTTGACTTATAAAAGAATCAATCATATTTGGAAAGTTTGTGCATGGGCTGTTTAGTCTTTTGTTCCTTAACTTTATGCTTCTGAGAGACAGATGCTCAGATAGTTTTAAATATCTTAGCTGAGAGTGGAAAAACATAAAGCAGGATTCCAAGACCAGGAAAATTGATCAGATTTCAAATTCAGATCTAATTTCTTGTACCAATGAGGGCTAGCCAAAGATGCTTTAGAAGAAGCATTTAGACAGCATGGAATAGTCTGACCCTGTCTTTAGTTTTCAATCTAGTGTTAAGCAGGAGATTTAAGCCTGAAAATTAACAGGAGAGAGGAGATTTAAATAAGAAAGTTTAGCAATCCCCACCAATTAGTTCTACATGTACTGCAATCAACTCTATACAGGCAGTCCTCTATTACTTATCCATATATCTAGTCCCCAATTTCTTTGTTCTGATCACTCTCTCTGGCAATGGATTCTGCATATTTTTGAAAAGTATTTTTTATTAATTTCCTCTTTGCTTTTCAGGTCTATCATGTGCCCTCATTGCTCTTGTATTATTACAAATGAGAGCAAGCAAAGTCTGCTTTAAGCAGCTTCACACATTTTTTAAAAATTTTCTTTTTTATGCACCTATTTCCTTGCCTAAGTGACCCTAATCTTTTGTCTCCATTTTCATACAAGTGTTTTGTCAATTTCCAACTAACCTCTATTCTCTCACCTGTGGTGTGGCAATGATTTTCTTGACACAGTACAATTGGTCCTCAAACCCATATTAAAGGTGAAATCTCATTATCATTTAATTTAGTTTTACTGCAGCCATTTTCTTATTATTGACTACTGTTTATCACATGCTCAAACACTGAGGGCTTTTTGCTCTTGTTTTTTAGTCTAGCACTGCTTTTTTATTTGGAGCAGATGAACATATTAATATTTAATACTGCAAATTTAGAAATATGAATGGGTTTTCCTCCTTTTGTTTTGAGATTTGAAGGTAGAAAGGAAAACACTGCTTTGTCTTAGCTGCAGAAGCCCTCTTCTATTAGCTTTACAGCACAGTAACACCTCTATCTCACAAGATGGGCTGAACACAAAGTATTGCAGGTCTTCTGTCTAGACAGTCCACCCCAAGAAGAGGCTACATCCAAAAAGATATTGTCTGGTCAACATAAAGAAGGAACTTCCATATCTGTAGATTTTGTAGCAAGCCCTAAAACAAGTGTGGTTTTTTTGGTTTTGTTTTTGTTGTTTGTTTTTTTTTCCCTAAGATTTGAATTATTTTATTTTATTTAATAACATTTCTTTAGCAAGAGAAAGACACTGCTGCCAGTTAGTAATGCAGCTAATGTAACTTTGAATAATAATGATTTACACTTGGTCAAATTTATATTCCTTTTGAAAGATTTGGTAAAGTTATCCACAATGCCAGGGACATGATGAGAGAATAATTTACTCATAGAGTAAGAATATAATGAAGTCTCCAAAATCCTTTTGCAGAGAGGTTGTCTCTATGAAGCATATGAGGAAAGAATTTTGTGCTCATCCTTGGAAAAATCCAGGAATCTTAACTCCCTGAAAATATCTGATATCAAATAACATTTCTGTTTGTTTTTTGTGGGTTTTTTGTTTGGTTGGGGGGGTTTGTTTGTTGGGGTTTTTGTTGTTTTCGTTGTTGTTTTTATTGTTGTTTTTGTTTTTGTTTTTTTCCTACAGAGTCTGACCAATATTTAATCACTTTGCTCAGTACAGATAAGGCCAGCAGATACACCCCTAAAAGGTTACATTTTAGGAGGAAATGGTTTTACACATGTAATAATAACCCAGGCTGCATATGTGCCAAGAAAAGAGAAAGCACCAGGAAAACACCAAGCCAGGCTGTTTACTTATTATCTTTAATGTCCTCACCTCTGCCACTGCAGTTCCTCATCCTGTCTACCAGCTTGATAAAGCAGCAGCATCCACATGGTCTCCCTCACCTGTGCCATGCCAGAACCATGGACACCATTAAGATCAATACACAACAGGCGCTGCTGAAAAAAAAAGAAAAAACATTCCCTGATTTATTTAATTTGGGGACTGCTAGGGGGAGAATTTGGGGTGGGAGTAAATGCAATTTCTATGCACTCCTATATGACATTTCTACAAGAGACTGGAGGGGAGTTATAAACAGACCAGAATGTCATGACTGAATCTGAAAAAGAAAAGAAAAGAAAATGTTTATGCGGGTTACAAATGGATGTGAGAGTCTAGATAAGTCCTTGCCTTTTGCCCTGGCCTCTGGCAGCAGGCAGTAGCTTTATCGAGGTGGCCAGCACCCCAAAACCCATTCCCATTTGCAAGTTCTTTAATAATGGCTCATTCAGTCTATTATAGAATTAATTACTTATTCAATAGACAGAAAACCAACAGACATAAGACTTGAAACAAATTAATAATACAAAGGAATAAAGACAAAAAAGAGAAACTACTAGTAGATATATACAGTGTGAGGTTAAAGGTACCTGCTCATGTTACAGCTAGCAAAGAAATAATGTAACTTAAGATTCAATGTCTCTTACCATCTGACTGTTGGTGGAGCACACATTGAGATCCTTTCCCTCAATCCCCAGGGAAGAAACCACTGAACCTGCATCTAGATTCCAGGGAGAGGTATCCCACACTTTCAGGGTGTGTGTGAAGATGGTTTCTGCCTCTGTGATAACTCCTGTGTCCTCTATACTTTGTAAAACAGTGTCTCTTAACCAAGAGTATTTCCATTATCTCTTCCCAAATTAGCTCTCCAGAATAAGACGTTGATTCTAAGCTGAGCTCTGAGATCTTTTGGTGCCAGAGATAACCCTTGCTGGGCCTTTCAGCCTGGGTTATCTCTTTATGCACCGTCTGTGGTAGAGAGGAGAGGAGGTAGGCCTCCAGACACAATAAATTTACATTTCTCCTCAAATTTAACAGCTCAAAGTAAAACTCCAGGGAAATATATATATGTAGATGGATAGATAGATAGATAGATAGATAGATAGATAGATATGATAGAGATATGATAGAGATAGAGATAGAGATAGAGATAGAGATAGAGATAGAGATAGAGAGATAGAGAGAGATAGAGAGAGATGATAGAGATACAGATATCTACATCAATAAAAATATAGAGATTTGTAACAAATCCACAGTTACTTATTATGCAGTGTCTTTGCTGAGGAAGTGTCTCTAGCAGGCTTGAACTCCACAGTTCATTCCACAGAGCTAATTTATAAGTTGTTTACATATGTCCAAGAGTGATTACAGGTAAAAAAGAGACAGACTTAAAGTTTTTAAGGCAGAACGTATTTTTTTTTTTTATGTTTTTGTGTAGTTTGACAGATATATACTGAGCTGATATAATTTTCATTTTGTGAATAAGGAAATAATAACTATAAGTGCCTGGCAGAAGTTTATTTTTTAAATAAATTGGACTAAAAATAGGCTCATGCCATTGGTATATATTATTATTCTTGGAGTATACTAAATAATTAGAGTGAGAACAATTATTTTTCCTAAAGTGATATCTACAAGTCAGGACTGAAAAAAAGGAGTTATAACTTAAGACAAATGAATGACAAGGAGTTGTAAACCTCCCTTTATAATAATACAAGACAGTCTCTCAAGTCTAATCAATCACGATGTAACATATGATAACACAAGTAGCTATTATGACAAAAGAACATCTACATGGTAACTGACGTTTCCAAGCCTATTAGATTGTTATTAGGAAAATTGTGATATACATCTAGGAAATATAAACCTTCTATTTTTCCAAAATGTTATTCAAAGATGCATTTATTTAGACAGACATTATTAAGCTGTCAGTCCCTATACCAAAAATTAACAAGCTAACAGGAAAGACTTCACACAGACTTGGTTAATGTCATGCTGTCACTGAGCAAATAAATCATGCTACTTGAAATTCCTACCCCTGCAACTCAGCCATCATCCATGGGTTTGGGAGTTTATCTAATGGTCATTGTGGTAGTCAGTAGCACTGGTAAAATTCAGTCACGTATTCTTACAATAAAAAGACCATGTAGATATTCATCAAATACATGTTCTTTGATCTGCACAAACCCAAGGCAAATGCAAAACTAGTTCTAAAGGCACACTTCTATACTATTAGCAAGCAGCTCTTTGCTGAAAGTATAGCTAGAGCTCAAGAATTGCTAGACATATGTCTCATGTCCAGCTGAAAACCTACTCAAAGTTCATAAACTTTACTATAAACTTGTACAAAAGATGCATATCCAAACATTTGTGGGTTCAGTATTGATACTGCTCATTGAAAAGGCTTCTAATAATGTCTGTCAAATTACAAATTTTTGCCACCATAATGTTTTATCAATGCAAAGACAGTTATCATGACCTTTTCTTTAGAGATGGTAAGTAACAAGGTGCTTCACAGACCATAAGAAAATTTAAAACCCATCTCAATTAAAAAACACTCAAGAAATACTAGTCTATACGAGGTAATTTTTAAAAAACATTTTTTTCCTTTAACAGAAATTTATAATTGCTATGGTTTTCAATATATTTTATAGAGAAAAAGATATTCCTTTAGTCAATGATAGATGATCATCTTGCAGGTCAACATATATTTGCATGGCTGATATTGAAGTGAGGGCTTTGACTTTCAAGACTTCTCAGAAATGAGGACTGTTGGGAAACGATTGAATGCAACTGGGAAAAAAAAAAGAAAACAAAACAAAAATAGAAACGAAAAAACCAAACCAATCAACCAACCAACCAAAAAACCTAAACAAATAAATAAATAAATAAATAAAAAACCAAAATCACCCAAGCCATTCAAATCAATCTCAACAAGCTAGCAAAACTAGGGGAACCTTAGTGTAGACAAAAGTGAAATTCTCACCAGAGGCTGAATAATTCCATGTGGCAATATGGGCTGGGCTCTGCATGCCTCAGCAGAGGTGTTTTGACTACATAATCCCAGAAACTCTTTCCTAGTCTAAATTATTCTACAAACCTATACAACAATAACAGTTTTTAAAAAAGATGGTACAATTTGACAGAGAGGATTAGGGGAAGAGTCCCTATATGTAATTAGTATATTTTAAAAGAAATTACATGAAATCTTATTTATTCTTTTCTCCCCATAGGATTGAAATTGTCTGTAAACAAACTCCCTGTCACTGGGTTTTATTTAACTCATTGCTTTTAGCTCTTAGCTTGTCTTCAGCAACTCTTCAGATTTAATTAATTGCCTTGTTCTTGTCATGAAATCAAATTAGAGTGTTCACAAAATAGTTTTTAATTATTCTAAATGATATCTTCCTTTATTCTGAAATTCTAATAGGTGGAGAGTTACCATTCTAATAGCTCCCAATAAAAAATGTACAAGAGTAAAGTTTAAATCACTCATTTCTGCTGTCCTAATTACCAGCTAACTGTTGGGATTTGATCCAAGCAGAACTCTATCTGCAGTCAAAGGAAAAGTCTTATAATTTAGACAATTTGTAGGATTAGATTAAATATGCTCAGGGAATGGGTGTTTACTGATTACTAGAGAGGGATCATGAATAACTATCTAATGAACATCAAATTTCTTTGCAGGTAATCAAAATTATTATCATGGTTTCTCCCATGTTTACTCTAAGTCATGTAGGTCTAATCTTGTGGGCCTAAAGCAAAAGCAAAAACAAAACTGAGGTAAGAATATGCCCTTGCATTGTGTGACTCCTTCAGCAGAGTATTTACATTGAACCAACTGGAAGTTGGTTGAGCTAAGATTAAGCATTGAGCATTTGTAAGATTTTTAGTTTTGTACTTCCGTGGACCCTTTACAACGTTGAGTCAGCAGGTCTGATGTGGAGGTGCCTGCATGGCCGTCCCTGGAATCCTGAAGTTTCCCAGAGAAACAATATGTGATGTTAGTGACAGCTGCCCAGCGTCACCAGGGCATCCCCCCCCAGGTCATCAGCTGGGTGGTACACGGCTGATGCCACCCACAATGTCTGGTGTCTGGAAATGTGGCAACCAAGCAATGAAGGATCATGAATTTTGTGAAGGCACCTGCTGTGGATGTGCTTATTGCCCTCTTAGGCTAGAATTCGTTTGCACACAACTGAAACTTTACTCTTAAGTTTAAAAATTATAATTGCTATACAGTTTGTACTTTAAAAAGAGATAGTACAAGTCAATATTCCTCACAGCCATTCAAACACCATTTTCTGTGCAAATTGACCTTTTGGTCTCAGAGCTTTGATTACCCTGTGAAATGGAGGTATCAAGGGCAAGGAGCTTATCAGATGGCTTAATGAGCCCAGATAGCACTGTGCAATTTGAGTCTCAAAAGCAGTATAAATGCATTAGTTTGGCACAATACCAGAGTGAAGACAGTGTCAGGCAGCTCCTCACACTGAGGCCTTTTAACCAGTCCTGGGCTGACTATTGAGGGCCATTACTGATAAACCATGCTATGTATGTCTATAAGATCAGTTTTCTAACCTGCACTGCAAAGACACTTGAACAATATAAAAACAAACAAACAAAACCACAAACCACAAACAAACAAACAAAAAACCCACACAAATCCACATGCCTGTTTTTTTTTTTCTAATTTTGAGGAGCATTTCTCTCTTCCAAATGGTCACATTTGCATGAAATTACACATAATTGTTTTCCTCACTTGTTTTAGAATTTCCCATTGCTAATAAATATTGCTGAGCAAGACAGATTTCTGCCAAGTTCTAACATTGAACACTGGGTACACTGAACAGCAAATTTCTCTGTGGAAAGCCACTACAAATGACTTCAGGTAGATAATTTAGATTAAGCCATTTTCGGAGTTCAGCTTAGATCCCGGGCAAATCTGAAGGACTTCATAAAATACGGTTGGCCTGGTTTCTTGTTGTGATTACTTGTTTATTGCTTTATTCCCAGACTACTTTTAGTTTTGTTTGTTTATGGAAATGAGTCCTCCTATTCGTACTTGAGATTTTATTTCAGTGGTTCAATGCACCACTAGCCAATATGAAATCCAGGTCCACATGAGGACCTGGTGAAGAAAATTATTCAAGTAGTAAGTCCATTCACACCTTTGGTGAATAATAGTTAGATATCAAAACTCAAAACACTGATATCCTGTGGCTACGGATATTGTGCAAAATACCCAAATAGAATAAGAGAAAAAGAAAATATTAAAAAAAAATATTTGAAGTATTTGCATATGCCTGACAAAGAACAGAATTTAATGGTTATTTCTCATTTAGAAATACAGATGTTTCCCCATAACAGTTTCTGAACTCATGGCAGCCCTGTATATTGACAGTATTTGTTGTTACATTCAGATTTTACACATCTATGAGCACAGGAAAAGAAAGGTATTTCAGCCTACACAAGTGCACAAAATACCTATTGCAACAGACCCAATTTGTTAGTGAAAACAGATTCTCTCTGTGCTGCATTCTCTATAATCACTAGGGTTAGCAACGTCAGAGGGGTGCAAATATGTGGAAGGGGGAGCTATTTATAGTAATACAAAAAATAATTTCAAAGAGTAAAATAATAGCAGTAATAATAGGTAACACAAAGTGTAATTTCAAAGAGTAAAATAATAGCAGTGATAATAATAAAAATAGTAATAATAGAAATTTAGTCCGGATGTCAATGAAAATGTCTTGGTGTAGAATATTCATCTACAGTTTGTTTCAGAAACCATATTTTCTGGCACATTTTAAAAACAGATAAGAGAAGGAAAGACATTGGTAAATACAAGATAGCAAATATTCAGTAAACACTACTTTGGGAAAAAACTTCTTTGTAGGAAGAAATCATTAGATTCTTTTCATTACTGAATTTCACTTTTCTAAAAATGAAGATCTATCAGGATGTTTTCTGCAAATCCTGAACGCAAGAGGCTACAAGAAATTAACATTTTTCAGATGTTTTTGACACATACTTTCCAAGCTGATGTAAGAAACTGTGGGAGATGGACTGGAACGTGACAGTTCCAGTGTAACTGTCAGGATCTAACTAAAAACCACAGAAGAAAACACTAATGGCTGTGAACCACATTCCTCAGAACAGCTTCAACCAGTCTGCACTAATAACAGAGCAGCTACCCTCGGTGATGACACTGTGCTTAATTTATAGAGCATCTACCACATGTAATAGGTTACTGCCATCACCCGCAATAGTGAAATCAAAACATCTAGGCTGACATAGACAGATTTGTATCCCCACCTCCCCACTTTATAAATAGCAGCCAAAAGAGCTATAAGCAGCTGTCAACATGAATCTTATTCATCTGTCCAACAGCTAGCACTTTTCATGCCACTGAATATCTAAATGGGCAGGTTCTGCTCCTATGAAGCATTTAAAAGAATTTAAAGAGGTTGTCATTCTGACACTTTAGATCAGAACATACCTGTTATTTATACTGTGTGCATTAGTGCTTGTTCTTGTGTGTGTATTTTAGCCATATATAAACACAGGCAGACTTTTTACCTCACTCAGCTTTTCCTGAGTTTCTGTAAAGTGAATAGATTATTAACTTCTCCCTGGGAGACTTTGCGGGCCAGCTTCTCTCCACAGAAAAAGAAATCATTATGACCAACTTACAAAAAAGAAAAATTGAGATTTAAGGAATAAATGTCTGTGGACCATAAACTAATGCCTTCTAACATCACCTGTCTCAACATTTAGTTTGAAAGAGGTGGGACACAGGTGTTGTAACCTTATTTTAGTTATTCACATTTTTAAGGAATGGAGAGAGGGGAGACCAAGGTCTCCATTTTTTAAATTAAGGTACCAATTCTGTTTCTGCTGAAATCAATGTGACCAGAAGTAAAAGGATAGAAGAGCATGGGGGCTCATCTAAAATGTAAAATGATGTATTTACGTTTTGAAGTTTATTTATTTATTTTTCTATGGAATAATTAATATAATTTGGAGTCTCAACATATCCAATATGTAGTTAAGGACATTGCATTAGCAGCCAACCATGGATATTTCAACAAATGGATTTCTACAGTCTTTTCTTCTGTGTATGGAAGTCGGTGGACAACTCCTTCCTTCTTCTTTCCCCCAGCTGTGCTGGCTGTGACCAATGATTCCATTGTCTTTCAGGTGTTTTTCAATACCTTGCAGAATAATATTCTCCATAAATTTACCAGACACTGAAGTGAGACTTCAATGACAGGCCTGTGGTTTCCAGGGTTTTCTTTCTTGTTCTTGAAAATCAGGATAACATTGTCCAGCTTCCAGTCAGCTGGGACTTCTTGCTCTTCACCAGCAAGAACACTGAAAAATCATTGGAAGAGGTTTTATGATGACATCATCCAGCGTTTTGAGAATCCTTGGATGAATACCATCAGACCCCATAGATTTTTAGGCATCCAGCTGTGGAAGATGGAGGCAAAAAATGCGTTAAATACCTCTGCCTTGGTCACATCCCTGTTTTGCAGATGACCATCCTTATCCCATAATGGATTAAACGTCATTTTACATTGCTTATTGCTATTATTGTATTTGAAAAAAAACCTCTTTATTGCTCCCCACAGTTCTGGCAGCTTCAGTTCGAGTTTTGGTCACATTATTTTTCTTCCTGAAGTGTCAAGCAGCATCTCTGTATTCTTTCTATGTCACCAGACTTTGCTTCCACCAATTGATTCACACGGAATGTGTACTGTTACTGGAATTCTTGCATAGCTGTAACAAAAATAAAATCACAATATTTGCCTGTCACCACAGCCAGAAAGCAATATCCTTACCCTCCCATACTTCTAATATTATCAGTGCAGCCCTCTTTTTGTGTCTGTATGTGCATGACTAAATTGCTTTATGTTTTTTCTTGCTCTGAAACTTGAAATGTAGGATGCTATGTCATATGGTGCAAGTACTTAATTGGCAGGTGTGGAATTGTATTAACTTTTCAGTAGATTTAACTGAAATTCTCCCCCATAGTGGTGCTAACATTGTAAAGGGAATTTTAAGATAAGCTGCAGTCAGCCATGGTTTGTCTGGTTATAGAACTACACTGATATGAACGTGTCAGGGATCAAGAATTAAATGCTAGACTTTAAGCAGCTGCATGTCACAGGAACTCAGTGTAGATGTAGGATCTAAGAACAATCTTGTTCCCTTTGATAACACGAAGAAAGGATTGATTATTAGATGTTTCAAGCCTTCACTTACAACTGTTATTGTAGTGTAAAAATGAAGGTTATCTTCAAATAAGTATTTAAACCTTTTTAAAGTGTGATTAGTCATCCTTTGAACATAATGCAGTTAATCATTTGCTTAAAGGTAGACACATGCCTTAAATGCCTCGAAAAAAATGGGAAACTAATTAAATTGATTCAAAGTTTATTAGTTAAATAAATTGAACAGAATCACTTAAAAAAGCACTGATGATACTAAAAGGATGCCTGATCAGTTCTGTCCTTGTCCACCAAACAAGACTCAGGCAGAAAATTATGTGCTGTGGATAGGGGTAAGACAAAAATGCCCACACTGTTAGTCATGAAAGTGAACTCACCACCCATTCCTACAATATTGCTTCCCCTTTTCTGTATGAGTCTCCATATGGCAGACTGACCATTTGAATACAGAGAGGCTCTACAGACTTCTACTGCTCTTGAGAGTAGATGAGAGATCAGCAAACTGCATGTCATGCATGAAATTGAAGAGCAGAGAGGAGGTCTTGGTGCCTTTCACTTGTTGCTGCATGCAAATTTTCATCATAGAGGAGAAACTGTAGGGGCACATGTGTGGTAATGTATCTCCACACTTGAGCAAGTGTTTTCCATATAGGGAAAGGCTTGGGAGTCACCCTTTTTATTTCTTATAAGGTAAAATACCCAGAAACTTCTTTGCTGTCCTGACAGCAATTGGCTCAATGCCAAGAGACAAACACCTGTTGGACCTTGTCACTGTTTGTCAAAACCTGTACCTCTTTCTATTGGCAGTTTTCCAATAGATCCATCCTTGATCATTAAGTAGAAAAGGTGACAGAACAAAGGGTCTCAAGGCATTCTTGAGGTGTTGTAGCAGGTGTGGGACCTGTCCCTACACTGTTGACTTTGATCTTTTGTTTTGTATTATTTTCTTTCTTTTATTAAACCCTTTTGATTTCTCAAGACACGTTCCACCATGCCATCTTGCTACGTGATATAAGCCATTTCTCTGCCAAGGCTGGACCTTCAGGGTTATTGGCTACTCCCATACACATGTAGGATAAAGGTGTCAAAATAATATTACTCTGGATGCTGACAACCTGATCAGAGAGAAATTTTCAAGTATCAGACAGCAGCGAGGTCTGTGGGAAAGAAAGTCCTTTCCCATACACTGCTCTGGGAAGCTGTGAGGAAGGAATCCAAACAATCCAGTACCTGGTCTGTTTCGCACTTGTTTACCTGCAAGAGGTTTACCAAAAGGTGCTGTTTCTAATTAGGCAATAATGGTGAGGGGTGATGGTTGGAGGACCAATCATGTCCAGCTCTCTCAGAACAGTCTGTAAAAGATACAATCTCTAATAAACTGTGTTTTTGCCTTCTGAGAAGACCTTTAGAGTCCGTGTTGTTATTCACCCGTCCCTAACGCAATAGCAATATGTGACTAATGTTCAAGGCACAGGAATTGACAGTTTTGAAGAGGGATGGCATAATCTGACAGTGGGTGTGATGAAACAATCAGATGATGACATACCAAGAGGCAAGATGTCTTAAGAATAGTTTTCAGCAGGGGTGCTGAACCAGCAAATTCTGGAAGAATTTTCAGATAGGATAAAAATTTGAGTGTGATGTAAATTTAAAAATGTCATCAGAAACATTTAAAAATTGTAAAATGCTGTTGTTACTATTCCAGATGACTAACTACTGTGTTGGGTTTGCATGGCAAGATTCTGGTAATGGGATCTACAGGTGTAGCTTCAGTGAGAAACTGCCAGAAGCTTCTGCAGCTCCAAAATGGACCCACTGCTAGCCAAGGTCAAGGTCATCAGCAACAGTGGTAACACCTCTGAGATAACAGATTTATAAAGAGGAAAACACTGCTGTGTAATTGCAGATGAAGCTAGAAGAAAGCATATGTGAGATACATATCCGGCAGACACCAAGGTTGGTGAAGAACGAAGGGCAGAAGGTGATCAAGACAATGGAGCAGAGATTCCTTTGCAGACCACGGGGAAGACCGTGGTGAGACACACAGTCTTCCTGAAGCCCATGGACATCAATGACAGAGCAAGTATTTAGATTGCAGTATTTAGATGCAGTCTGTGGAGGACTCCACACTGGAGTAAGTGCTTGTCCAAGGGAGGCGGTGACACCGTGGGAATCCCATGCTGGAACAGGCTCCTGGCAAGCCTGTGCACTCATGAAGAGACATCACACTGGAGCAGGTTTACTGGCAGGATTTGTGACCCTGTAGGAGACCCATTCTGGAGCAGCCTGTTCCTGAAGGGCTTGCACCCTATGGAAGGGACACACTTTGGAGCACTTTTTGAAGAACCTGTAGACCATGTGAAGGAGAACGTGAACTTCAAATTATAGAAATTTGTGGAGGACTGACTCCTGTGAGAGGAATCTGCTGGAACAGGGGTAGTGTGTGAGGAGTCCTCCGTCCAAAGATAAAGAAGGAGAAGAAACAACATGTGATGATCTAATCACAATCCCCATTCCCCATCCCCTGAGCCAATGGGAGAGAGGAGGGAAAGAAAATTTGAGCTAAAATTTAACCAGGAAGAAGGGAGCACTGAGCAGAAGGTATTTTCAAGTTTAGTTTTCATCTCCCTATTCTTTAGTTCTCATCCCTCTATTCTGATTTTGCCCATGACAGCAAGAGATGAGGGATTTCTCCCTGTCCTTATTTCAATCCACAAGCCTTTAGTTATATTTTCTCTCCTTTGTCCAGCTGAGGAAGGGAATGACACCGTGGCTTTGGTAGGCACTGGCTATCCAGCCAGGGTCAAACCACTACATCTGTATATGCAAATATGTCATATATTTACAGTTCCTTTAATTATTCCCTGCTGAAAATTATTTAAAGTCTGAAGGGAGCATGCAAGAGTTTAAAATTCTCACAGAAGCTATGAAATCCATTTTCTACTAACTTCACAGTTACCTTCTCCCAGATGGATTTTTCACTGTCACTGCACACATTGACAAGTGAGAACTTTGTCATTTCCTAAAAATGCTGATGTGAGGCCTCCTACTTAGTCTGAAACCTGCATGTGAGCTGGCTTTTCTTGTATAACTTAAATCAATTTCTTGCCTAGCACAGTAGTGAAAAAGACAACATATATGAAATATACACTACAATACAGTTACTGTTTAGCATTCAGATGACAACATTCTAAATTTCCATGTTTTCTAGACTCTATTACAGTGAAATAATGGACTGCCCCTTCTTCTTAAAGGCAGAGAGCTCTCAGTCCCAGAATATCCATTAAACCATCTAACAAGCTGGTAGTCTGGGCATTCAGTGGGCATATAGGAGTCCCCAGTTAAGATTGTTTACTCTGAGTCATCTGAATAAAACAGCATAGGTTACTATATGCAATACCCTCCACTTCCTAGATAAAATACTAAGGTATTATCCTGTGGACCAATAAAAGTAGTGTCAAAAAGTGAATTACTTCCAATAAGGATGATTAAGAGAAACATTTACAACTCTTGAGGACTAAAGAATAACTTGACAGATGTCTTGGTTTAGGGAGACAGTGTCCACCAGGGAAAGCTGGAGCTTCCCTTGGAATGGTGAATGTAAACCCTGTCCCTCCAAATTATCTTAATTTTGCAATTAGGGGCTTTCAGGTGAAAATATGGGAATAGGAGTAACAGTTCTTTACTAGGAATATTAAAACCACGTATGTAGTAGTACCAAAAAAAAAAA